>KZ063525.1:5141-50941 GCA_002091835.1 Anopheles maculatus
GGATCTCAGGAGTTTGTGGAGCCCATAGTAGGCACGATTCCCCTGAGCAATGCGCCTTCGGATTTTGCAGCTTACCTTGTTATCCGATTTTACGATCATGCCAAGGTAGTAAATCTCCTCTACTGCCTGAAGATCGTCGTCGTCAACTAATACTCTGCTTCCGAGTCGTGCTCTATCACGGTCAGAGCCTCCGGCAAGCAGATACTTTGTCTTCGTCGCATTGATCCTCAATCCAATCCTATCGGCCTCGCGTTTTAGTTGGATGTACGCTTCGCACACCGCCGCAGATGTTCGCCCGATGATATCGATGTCATCCGCGAAGCCAAGGAATTGGAGAGACCGGGTGAAAATCGTGCCCCGGATGTCGAAGCCCGCGCTTCGCATGACACCTTCCAGAGCGATGTTGAACAACAAACAGGAGAAATCGTCCCCTTGCCTCAGTCCCCTATGAGATTCGAACGATTCCGACAGCATGTTCGACACACTCATCTTGCACTGCACACCGTCCATTGTAGCCCTCAACAGCCGTACCAACTTCGCAGGGAAACCGTACTGCCGCATGATGTACCATTGCTCGGTACGATCTATGGTGTCGTAGGCTGCCTTGAAGTCGATGTACAGGTGGTGCGTGGGGATCTGGTGCTCCCGGCACTTCTGGAGGATCTGCCGTAGAGTGACGATTTGATCGGTAGAGGATTTTCCTCCAACAAATCCAGCTTGGAAGCTCCTGACGAAATCTGTAGCAAGGGGCGCAAGTCTGCAGAAGAGTATTCGGGACAGGATCTTGTAGGCAGCATTCAGGACTGTGATGGCTCGGAAGTTAGCACAGTCCAGTCTGTCGCCCTTTTTGTACACTGGGTGAATAACACCCAGTTTCCAGTCGTCCGGTAGTTCTTCCTGGTCCCATATCCTAACAATCAGCCGATGCATAATCGCGGCAAGCCTCTCCGGGCCCATCTTGAATAGTTCAGCCACCAGCCCATCACTGCCAGCTGATTTGTTGCATTTCAGCTGTCTGATAGCACTGATGACTTCATCCAAGGATGGCGGGGGCACTTCGTCATTATCATGCTGGCTGTTGTAGTGTTGCTCTCCTCTGCTTTCTGCGCCTGGTCCGTACTCTCCTGTATCCGCTCCGTTCAGGTGTCTGTTGAAGTAGCACTTCCACCTATCGATTACCTCTCGCTCGTCCGACAGGATATCTCCCTCCGCGTTGCGGCACATGGCGATCATGGGAGTAAAACCGCTTCGTGCCGCATTCAGCATTCTGTAGAACTTACGAGTTTCCCCCGATTGAGATAACTGCTGCATCAGCTGCTCGTCCGACGCCTCGAAGCTGCGCTTCTTGTCCTGGAAGAGTCGCGTCTGCTGCCTTCTCAGTCGTGTGTAGTTCTCCACGTTATGTCGGGTCTCGCGCTGGAGCATTCAGGATCGCGCTGCATTCTTCTCGGATAGTGCTCGCCTGCACTCGTTATCAAACCATTCCTTCCTCTGGTTACGTGCTACGCGGCCAATGGTTTGTTCGGCTGTGGTGCTGATGGCTTGTTCCACCGAACGCCGGTGGTCATTGAGGGACATCGCCTCGGTAGTGGTGCCCTCCGGCAACGCTTCCCCAAGCGCGAACGCGTAGTCCCTCGCCACATCAGTTTTCCTCAGCCGATCCGTGTTGAGCCTTGCGGTGGGCTGATAGCGCAGCGTATTGGCTACGCAGAGTTTCTGGCGTAGCTTAACCATAACCAGGAAATGGTCTGAGTCGACGTTTGCTCCTCTGTAGGTCCGTACGTCGATAATATCCGAGAAGTGCCTTCCATCGATGAGAACGTGGTCGATCTGGGAATTTGTCTGCTGTGGTGATCTCCAGGTATAGCTGAACCGAGGTACATGCTGGAAAAAGGTGCTGCGAATGGTCATGTGCTTGGAAGAGGCAAAGTTAACAAGCCGAAGCCCGTTGTCGTTCGTCAGCTGGTGGGAACTGAAACTTCCAATGGTGGGTTTGTATGCCTCCTCCCGTCCGACCTGAGCGTTAAAATCTCCGATGACGATCTTCACAACGTGTTATGGGCAGCGGTCGTACTCCCTCTCCAACTGCGTATAAAAACTCTCCTTATCGTCATCGGTGCTTCCAAGGTGCGGACTATGCACGTTCATAATGCTCAGGTTGAAGAACCTTCCACGGATCCTCAACCTGCACATCCGTTCGTTGATCGGCCACCATCCGATCACTCGCTTTCGTATCTCACCTATGACCAGGAAAGCCGTACCGAGTTCCTGCTAGTCTCCACCGCTCTGGTAGATCATGCAATCACTGCGATAGGGACGCTCCGTCACTCCTTTCCAGCGCACCTCCTGAAGTGCTACAATTCCGAAACCGTGGGCCCTCACCTCATCCGAAAGAATACCGGTACTTCCAGGTGCTGTGAGGGATCTGCAGTTCCATGTTCTGAGTTTCCAATCGTAGTCCTTTTTCAGTTGCGTGGGTCGGTATCGTTTGTTCCGATTCGAAATTAATTGTTGACTTTTCGTTGCGGTTTTAGCTCCCAAAGAAATGAGGCACTACTTTTAGAATCGACAAATCTTTTATTGTGAGAACACTTTGCTAACAGGTCTGTACAGTAGGACGCCGCGAGAAGGAATGAATAATCTTTTACTTTTTTCCTAATACCGGAAACCCACACTGACATTGACAGTTGGTCGTTCGGCACAGCGGTGGCTGGTACCGGTCATCGCTCTGTCATTTAAAGACGGTCGCTACACGGTATTATTGGGGGTGGCTTGCAAGGCCTCTCCCCCAACCTCCTGTCTCGTCGGAGGGTCTACGCTTCCTAACTGTTTAAAGTCCCGTAGGAAGCAAGGACAGAAAGGACAGCTAGCCGCCCCTAACATGGAGAACAGACGCTAGCTGTCCCCCTCCGCTCAATTTAGCCATATCACCCATCTTCCCAAAGGGTTGGATTTCCCCGTATACCCAAGCTCAGATATTTGGAGAGACATGTTACCGTTCTATACGCCGGGGACGTATTGAGTCGAAGTAGGGTATGGGGGGCGGCCCGGTGGTAGATGCGACAGCGGCGCCGGTCTTCACACGGCAGGACCGGGGTTCAAGTCTCATCTGGGCCGTTCCCCCATAGTGAGGACTGACTATCCAACTATGCGGTAACAATTAGTCTAGTAAGCCAGAAATGGCAGGCATGACCAAGAGGTCGTTAGGCCAAGAAAGAAGAAGAAGGGTATGGAGAGCCTTTGTTGGCCTTCAAGATGCTTCGGATCCATACCTTACCAGTGCAGTATTGCTACCGCACCAGCTTATAGAACACCTTTTTTTTCTAGTATAGATTTCTTATCAGAGAGACTGTGTTCAGTTTTCCTCCAGGGGTGAGTTTCAACAATGCTTTGCAGCCAATTTTATTAAAATAAAACAACAGTTTCATACCATGATCCGTTCGGCTGACATCCATCATCATTTTCCTCGACGTTGTGATTTATTCTGAGGCATTAATTAGAAACCCTTCTCTTACACCACCGCAAAAGAAGTAAGCCAATCTCCACTTGTGGAAAATGGAACGGAGTGAAACGAATTTATATGAAAAGTGAAAATTTTATAAAGAGTAAAGAATCATGGAAAATGTTTATTTATAATCATCATATAATCATTTTATTTTATCCGTCTTTCATTCATTCATTTTTTGTTCATTTGTTCATGTTGTGCTTAGGACTTGCTATAGGTTCTCTGCTTAATATTCTAAATACTAAAATATATTTGGTTGGACACTTACTCATTGTGTATAATTTAGATGTATCGTAAGTAACGTCATATTACCTTTTTCTAGTTTTCCGTGTCCAATTAAAAATTATCGTGTAAATTATCTCGTCAGAATCGAGTATCGAATCCCGTCCAGGACGTCTACCCGAATGCATGGCTGATTACCCTGCTATGATTTATTTGAAGTCAACGAAACCAATAATCGGAGCCCAATAAAAAAGAAGCTTGTAGTTTTGAAATATCTTTTTCACGTTTCTATTAAGCAAGTAAATTTTCGATATCTTCATGGGGCATGCAAACGGTAGTTCTAGGGCATAACTTTGTCCATTAATATCCACTTTTTCAGCTGCCTTTAATGAGCGGTATCGATTTCGTAAAAATGTGCTCATTTGCTCGACAACGATAATAAAACCTTCCATAACAATCCGCTTTCAAATCGATTGCCGACCCGTTTGGTAGTGGCCTCTAGTATACTCAATGCTCGACGCAAATCTGGATCTGTCACGTCACTGAAGACCGTTCCGAATTGCTCGAACTCGTAGAACTTGCGCAGAGCGTCCTGTATGCAGGAATTTGTATCTTGTCCACTGCACTCGCATATGTGCAGCACCTTCTCGCCAGGAGCACCAGAAGCATTCCCGTACACACTCCATCCAAGCCGACACTTTACCGCGACAGGATCCCCCGGAAAGCCTTCCTTTGTCTTCAGCGGCACGACCAGCCGTATATTGTCAAGTCCAATCAATATTTTTGGCCGAGCATCCTGATATTCTTGGATTGGTAGCTGCTTAAGATGATCCCAAATCCCGTCGTCTTTCTTAAACGTCTGTCGTGGGAGGCTGAGACTAGACACGGTCCGCACTGCTTTCAGAGAGAATCTCTTGCTCGACGTAGAAGGTCCTATCTCGAGATCGATCCTCATCGACGAGGGTTCCACCCTGGTGGTGTCGCCAGTCCACTTGATACAGAGAGGTTCCTTCTCTCCTCTTACTCCCAACTGTACAGCCAAATCCTCATCAACCAACGTCATCGATGATCCCTCGTCCAGGAATTCGAATGTATTTATTGCTGCATCTGCCCCGTACACCGTCACTGGAATGATTTGGAATAACGCCGTGGACGGATTCGTTTGATGATGGTTATGAATTACCTGGCTGGTCTCTGCCTCCTGGTGTTTCTGTTGTTCCCGCCAAATAACAGAAGATGACCCTGCCGGTTCATTTGGGCATGAAGCAGCGCATGATGCCGGAATGCACAACAGTTGATGCCACACCGCTGACGATTTTTACACGAGCGCCAGTTATGCTTTTCCAGGCATCCAAAACACACAGAAAGCTCTCGTGCTCTTTCCCATCGTTCAACGGGAGTTCCTGAAACCGGGGACACGTGTTCAACGCATGGCCCCTACCGAAGCATAACAATCAACCATTACCCGCCGCTGGTGAAGCTGTGTCTTCAGTAGATGCCGCGTGCGCGTGGACGTATCCCTTCGTAGTTCTTCCTTTGCCGGAACCGCTCACTGAGGGAGAATCGATCACCGTAAGCCGTGCAGCGTCTTCCGCCAACTCCTCCATATAATCGCCAAAGGTGGCCAAATCCACCGATGCCATTCCCCGAATATGACGCGACCAACACATCTTTTGATCCACCGGTAACTTGTTGACCACCTCCACCAACAGTAGTGGGTTGGTGATATGCGCTCGTTCACCCGCCGCCACCATATGATCCACCATACACTTCACCGCTTCCCCGTACTCGATGAGGCTCTCCAGCTTGTCCATCCTCGGCGCTGGAATCCTGCGCACCTTCTCGATCAGGGTGTTCAGTAGATGCTCTGGTCGTCCATACCTTTGCCGTAGCTTTTCGATCACCTGTGGCACTACCTCCGGCAACACCAACCGACTTCGCACCGCTTCCAAAGCGGAACCCTTCAAGCACCTTTGTAGCCGCAGCATGTTTTCCCAGTGGCTGTAACCGCATCGTCTGGTGGAGTTCTCGTAGTTAGAAATGAAGATCGGCCACTCAGTGGGGTCACCGGAGAAAATCGGAAGTTCCTTCGGTATTGTTTGCCGCGCAGCTGCCTGTCGTGGAGTCAAGTCTGGTTCTTCTTCATCGAATGGTACCGCTCTCTTTTCCGGCTGAAAAGAGTTAACTTGTGGTAAATTTGTCTTTGATTCTACCCGACCCATCCCAAGAAGAGCTTCCTCTTCCTTTACGAATCTAAGCAGCATCTCCAGTTCAAGACGCCTCTTCTCCACCTGCTGCCGTTGTCGCAAAACCGCGAGCTGATGCTCCATGTCACCACCAGCAGTACCCAGGTTGAGGTTAGGTGACGCTTCCACGTGGTCCCTCGTTGTTGAAGGCTTGCCTTTGCTCGTCCCGGCAGTCGATCGCAAACTCGTCGTGGCGTTAGTCCGGCACGCCACGCCTTCCCCCGCAGTAACCAGTTTGGGGTTAGGTGCCAACAGTTTCGATGGTTCCGGCTGAGACTCCTCGTGGTCTTTCGTCACTGGCAACGCACCCAACGAATGTTCAAGTATCTTAGTGCACCGTTTACACAACCACGTACATTCTTTCATGGATTCGATGGGTGCAGTAACCCCGGCGCACGAAAAGTGCCACCAATCGTCGCACTCATCACACTGCACATATCGATCGTCTTCTTTTTTATCACCACATGCTTCGCAACCACGTGCTGCTTTCGGGCCCATTTTTCGAAAGCGCAAGCACACAAAAACACTTTTAACACACACTTAAGGCCCTTTTTTGAAGGCAAACGACTGTTAGAAACGTTAGAGACGTTGAGCGTTTGATAGCAATGTTTGTAGGGTTTATTTTAACAAAAATTCAACGGTAGTATAAAACACACCTGATATATGATAACCTGATAAACGTAAGTAAGGCTTCAAAAAAGGTTCGCCACACGTTCTGCTCCTGTCGCTTCTATCGTCGTACTGCCCGACGTGCCCCGAACTCCCTACACTCGCAATCCCTGTTCACCCGACTTACCCACCTGGCAGAGGTAACTCAAAAATTGTGGTACTTTGCACTTTACTTTCATCGTACTTGGCGAGGTCGTTAGGCCAAAAAAGAAGAAAGAAGAAGAAGAAGCAAGGCTTCAAAAAAGGTTCGCCACACGTTCTGCTCCTATCGCTTCTATCGTCGTACTGCCCGACGTGCCCCGAACTCCCTACACTCGCAATATTTGCTCACCCGACTTAATAGTGATCGTGATCGTGATCGTTCGCGCGTTGTCGGACCGACTATTTCCGACAACCGTTTCGCCCGGTTGCAGGGTTGGTCGTCGCTGTTTTCGTAACATCCCCCAGTCCGTGACCAGACGGTTTCTGGTCACTCCTTCTCACTTCTAATAACGCTAACTTCGCCACCGGTCTTCTGAGGGTCCCTGTGCTAGTACGTACCCAGGCCTGCCTTACCCGCCCATCTGCCCCAGGTATCACGCGTTCTACCACTCCTCGCTTCCATTGGTTCCTTACACCGCCGTCCACAATCAACATCAAATCTCCCACTACTAGATCCCTTACCGGCTCGAACCACTTCGTTTGTCGCGCCAACACTGGCAGATATTCTTTTACCCATCTTCTCCAAATTCCGTCCAGTATGTGTTGCATCATTTTCCAGCTGTTTTGAAGAGCCGCCTGCAGGTTAGTTGACGCCGCTGGTCGTCCAGCGGAAGGTACGTCAGGGGTCGAGAGTTGATCATTCCTTCCGCTTCCGCCATCACGGTCAGCAATGTCTCATCGTCGGGTGTACGCTGGAGCTCCGCTACCGTACCGATCGCCGCCTTCACCGAACGCACCATGCGCTCCCATACCCCTCCCATGTGGGGTGCACCAGGGGGATTGAACGTCCACCGAGTATTCGCATTCGTAAAGGTTGTTGCCAGAGTTCCATTTGGCTGGTCGATTTCCCTCTTCAGCTGTTGACTGGCGCCCAGGAAATTCGTCCCGTTATCGCTGAAGAACTCAACCAGAGAGCCCCTTCTTGCCACGAATCGTCTGATCGCCATGATACAGGAATCTGTGGAAAGACTGCTGACGAATTCCAAATGAATTGTTCTAATGGTTAAGCATGTAAAAAGAGCGACCCAGCGCTTTTCCCTTGCTCTACCTCGTCGAACGAACATAGGCCCGAAGTAGTCCAGCCCCACATATGTAAACGGTCTTACGTGAGAAGTGAGCCTTTGTTCCGGTAGGGGTGCCATCGGTGGTATCTGCGGCGAGGAGCGTCGTATCATGCAGAACACGCAACTTCGGGACACCTTCGCAGCCAACCGTCTCAGCTTGGGAATCTGATAGTACTGCCTCAGCTCGTTCACCACGGTTTCGTTGTTAGCGTGTCGATATCGGCGGTGAAACTGCTCCACCAGCAGATAAGTAATTCGAGAGTCACGCGGTAATATCACTGGATACTTTGCCGAATACGGTAGTTCGAGAGCCGCTCCAATGCGACCCCTCATTCGCAAGACTCCGAATTCATCCACGTAGGGCAAGAGGTCGTAGATAGGGCTACCCTTCGGCACGGTGTGGCGTCTAGCTTCCTCATCCCTCAAGGCCCGCAGTTCTTCCTGAAAATATTCTCCTTGTGCTTGTCTCCACATAGCCCTTTCCGCCCTCTCCATCTCCTCTTGGGATAGAAAGCCTACATGCCTGGGCTTTCCGTCTATCGTTCTCTTAAGGTTGTCAACATACCTGAAGATCCATGCCAGTGTCCGCAGCATTCTTTCTAGACGGCTGAAGCGCTCAGCATTGAGAGGAAGAGGCCCACAGTCTACCTTTTCCAGATGAAGATGAACCCGCCGTATCTCCTCCTCTGGAGTGGTAGAAACCTGCTTCTTCAATGGCCACGATGTTTCATCCTGCAGTAGAAACGCCGGACCCTGGAACCAAACGCTATCCCAACCGAAGCTGTTCCGCCCCTTCCATTTCGTCGCCTCATCCGCCGGATTCTCGTGAGTGGGTACCCATCGCCATTCAGTGAGATCCGAATTCTCACGAATCTCCGCTATTCGATTGGCGACGAACGGTCTATAATTCCTGGGGTCCACGTGCATCCACGACAACGCCACCGTGCTGTCCGTCCAAAGCACCTTCCTTTTGACCCTTAAGGGATGGAGTCGTTCCATCGTTTTCAGCATTCTTATGCCCAGTAAGCAGGCCTGCAGCTCCATCTTCGGAATAGTTAGTGGCTTCAATGGAGCTACTTTTGCCTTACCACATACCAGCGTGCAGTGTGGCTCTCCCGCTCTGTCGATGACCCTGAGATATACTGCGCACGCATAGGCGAGTTGACTCGCGTCCACAAAGAGATGTATTTCTGCGTGGTTTTACGTCTCTTCCTTCGCACCTGCAAAATAGCATCCCGGAATCCTGATTTGCGCTACCGTTGAAAACAGGTTCACCCATCTACGCCAATCACGACTCTGGCTCTGGCTGATAGGCTCGTCCCCTCGTTGTGCCAGCACGCCAAAGATCTTGGATTAATATTCTACCATGGATGGTGAAATTCGTCAGGAGGCCTAGAGGATCGAAGAGTGACATCACGCATTTGAGGACCTCTCTCTTGGTGGGTGTGTGGTCTACGTAGAATATCTTTGCCATTTCCGTGCACGTCTAAGTGTAGAAGGCTAGCTCGTCTGATACCGGGTTCCGCCGCAGTCCAAGCACGCGCTCCCCTTCCTCCGCGGCTGACGTCAAGCTCTTAGTGTTCAAGGAGGTATTTTCATGTCCAAGTTTTTCCAGAACCCATAAATCCTTGGACATGAAAATACCCCCTTGAACAGTCGGAAGTGTATAAATAAATAACATTCTCAAATCGGCTTTCACCGTATGTTCTAGGTTTTAGGAGATATTCAGATTGTAAGAGAGTGATAGCATAGGTGGCATAGGGAGGAACGAAAGAGCCAATAAAGAGTTCGGCGTAATAGCAGATAGTCAAAATAGCAGATCGTAATAGAGCAATAAACTCCCAGACAAACATCGCTAAATCATACCTAGAACATACATTTGCGACGTTATGACTTTTGTCTGGCCAACGATCAAGCAGGCATGGAAGGAAGCAAAATATAGAAAAAGAAGAAGAAGAATGTAGCGAAGCTAAAGTTCAAGCAATACTTTATCGATGATTGTTCCTCGTAGTCAGAGTATTTTGAAGCTATTAAAATGGCGAGAATCGTGATTTGGCAGCCGAATTTCCCTAGCCGAAATAAATCTGAAAAATCGCAACGACTTTCCACAATGGCTGTGGTGTTTTTCCTCTAACAAATGATACAAGCTCGAGCTAAAGGTTAAAGACAGTATTGAAACGAGAAAAACGATCAGTTGAATGGTACATGTCGGAAATACTGTTTGCGTGATGGGCATGTTACGCTCACCTTCCGTTCTATAAAACAAAAGCGATATATTCTTGACCAATGGCTATCCACAAAACGGAATCATGAAGTGAACTTCTCAAACTAACGGCATCAGCTTATGCATTAGAGATTAGCAGCCTTGAAAGGTTTTCTTTGGAAGCGAGAAAGCTACGCCTTCAATCAACACCTTCTGGAACCCAAAGTACCGTTAACGTAGGACGGTGATTCACCTCCTCTTTCCTAACAGAATAAAACTATAAAGAAAAGGAAAATTGCGTGAAAATGCTGAAAATATGTCTCCTGAAATACCCGTCTCAACCTGCAATAAAATGAAGATAATGATAGCTCATAAAATTCGATAATCGAATTTGAAGATAAATGACTATCGGGTCTTTTCCGGATTCAGCTGCTTCTCTCTATCTCTCTATCTCTCCTTGATACTATTTTTCTTTCTTTCTATTTTTCTCACACATATATACAAACTCTCTGTCTTTCTTCTGTAGTATATGTATGAATACTTTCAACCCAGAAATATTTTTGACTCGTTTTTTCGCCAATAGATGCTGTTTTTCCTCTTTTCCATACCTTTATACACTATTGAGAAGAGTAGTATTACAAAGATAGAAAGAAGGTGAGCCAAATATATAGTTGTACCAATAATGTGCAAGTGAATGAGTGAAAAAATGAGGTTAATTTCGCATTTTTTGCCAAGCCGTTAGCCAAGAACAATATGCTATTTGTCACGCCATTTCTGCCAAGCCAAAATGCTGTTTGGTTGACTTTTGGACGTTCCTGCATGGGTGTTACAAAGGATTTGGTTTTTATTTTTCTTGTAGAATATGTTAGATATTCCCAATGGTTTTCATCGTTTCTTTTTCTATAGGGAAATTTTCTTGCAAAGTAATGAATCAGACCCATAGTAGATTATGACCATCGAAAAGTGGTTGAGTAATAGCGTTCATAAACGGGCGAATCGGCTTCGGCCTGATCGGTCAGTTCCCTTATTTATTAACTTTTTTATTGTGGAAACATGGCTTGGGTGGGAACATGACAAAAAGGACTGGTGATGACCCCGAGTGTTACAGTTTCAAGCAGATTGGATGCGTCCTTCAGGAAAGAAATGGTCCGATTTTCATTCGATCTTGATACAGAAAACATTGTATTAAACATCGAACTCATAAATATTCACCAAGCAATAAACAATTTTGCACCCGATGACCACCAGATTAGCCGGTAGGGTCTTTACGAGCATATACGAAGCAGAAAGGGGTATCGCCTGTCCGTATTTTCGGACTATGGGGACAGGAGAAAGCGATAATTGAGATGTCAATAAGATGTTTCCTCGAGTAACGAATAGGACTGCGTAAAAGCTGCTGCTCCATACTTCCAACACCCCAGTTCCTACGTGGAAATGGAAGTTATGACGTGCAGCATTTTATAACTTAATTGCGAAACATATCGAATCCTTACCCTGCGATGGCCGAATAGAATTCGATTGCAAACACTGGCCGACGGTGCCGGTACCAGGACGTTTATGAAAAAGCAATTCCCATAGTGTTCTTAATGCCACTTGGATCGACGCCTTGTGCGCACCACTAGCGCCGTAAATGCGAAACGTTGTACCATAGCTTATGCCGAAAAATTTTGCAAACATTTTTTTGTGCTTTGTGCCAACGCGTAGTGCACCTTCGATCGAGGAAAAATTAAAGTCATCGTTTTCCGTGTGTGTGTGTGTAGAATCGTGGGACAGTGTGAGATCGTGTAAACGAAAAGGGTAATGAAGCGTCGTTTACATCATTTGTCTGACAGCTTAATTTGCAATGTTCTTGTTGGAAGCTGTTTTTTGGGAGACGTTGTGGTGCACCAATTACATCGACTGTGTGACTGTGTATTTGCATGTGGAAAGGACAACACAAAGAGCAGTAGATAATTTTATGAAAAAAAATTACATAAAAATGTGAAATATACAGATGAAGTACTATAAAATACGTTTCAAATAGCATCACGGTAGTACGAAGAATTATTTGTATGTGAATGACGTTGCATGTAGTGTTTTTTCTTGATAACTCGAAAAATTTTAACCGACAAGATTTTATGCATTATAATAAATATTTTTTGTTTGTAAAATGTGTAAAATAAAGCAGTGTTGTACTTTTTTACACTTTCATGCCATGCTATGCATTTTGATCCAGTGCGTTTTTGTTTGCCGAGATTTTGTACGTGGAATAGTTCCCTTGCGTTGGAACCACAATTTTAGGATAGCAACGTTATCGATTTCCATCAGCATCGAGCGTATGCGCGACTCATGTAAGCCTTACTGACGCAGCAGTGATTGCCGTACGAGGCAGGAAATCAGACCCACTATTTGCGAACGAAGTGAAACGTTTTCAGTGTTGGGATGCAAGCCAAATACCGGCTCATCGGTACGTGGAGACTGTGGTATACGGTTGCTAGTCATAAATTATCCACGATTTCGTCGAAGTGAATGCACGCTTTGCGTTCGGTGATTATGCAGTGGCAAGGTTTTTTTTTGCCCTGGAAACCATGCAAAAGTTGTCTATGAATTTTACTTTAATTTTTGAACGTGGTTTTAACCTATACACTTCAAAATATTTTAAAATTATTTGTAATACGCAAAACCTCATAGTTCCAAGATAGATTTGATAGAACAAGAAGATGTATGAAAGTTCTCATTTGTTTTCTTTTAAAAAAAGCTATAAAAGGCTAATGTAGCTTACAAAGTTCATAGAGGAGCGATTTCGACGAAGTTGGTGAAACATGCTATGGGAAGTAAATTTAAAACGCTTATTCAACAGCTACCGAAAAACATTCCGATATTTCCAGACCTTTGCCTTAATGCTCAATCAGAGAAGAGTGGTCAGAACAGAGGCTTGCTTTACAGAAGGTGATAAAATGTGAAACCTACGCATAGCAGCACCGTAATCATCATACATTTAACTGGAAAGCCGTTTGTTAGCACCGTGAGTTCAATTTGCCACCCAAATGGTCTTGAACACGTCGCCTGGTACCATTGCAAACACTGTCCAAATGTTCGACCCAAACAGTATGATGGAATGGAACAAACCAATCGCTTGCACCATACGTGAACGTGGTGTGATAAACTGACAACAGAACCATCAACGAACGTGCTTTGAGTCCGGATCCGACGAGACCAGAAGGTAACTCCTGGTGTGCAGCAGCAAATATTCATGGCAAAATATGCTGCAAATAAAATATATTAATATGAAATATGGAAAACTTGTTATTTATGCTGTACTTTTGCTTTCCTCTGCAGAAGAGGTGGTGCAGTGATATTTAATGTTTTACATCATGAAAACTCACGTCCACGAAATGCAAACGTAGTTGGGCTAAAAACATCGAACCTGCAGAGTTTTAGTCCGAGCTTCCCATCCTGTAAAAAAATCATCACCTTTGTCACCAGTATCGTGTGTCCGTGTATGCATATTATGAACAAACCAAAGCTTAAATCAATTTGCTATCAAAACTGTAAGGTACAGAAATAGATTTAATGTATATAACACAATTTTCCTCATTTTCTTCTCTAAACTGTGAAAAATTTATCAATGTTGAACGTTTTGTTATGTTTCTGTTTTGGAAGATGAACAGCATATATTGTTTTATATAGTAATCTTTTGTCATTATCAATCGTAATATTCAGTTTCCTTTTGTTCGATCCAGTCAAAAGCCCATTCCAGAGAATGCAACGATGAAGCTCCACTGTTGCCCTGAAACTGACGCCGAGAAGCATTTTGCTACAAACTCACTGCTTTGAGCAACAATTTTTTCAAACGATTGGCCTTTACGTGGCCACTGTCGGTTGGAACTTTAGTTGAAAAGGTGGAAGCGAACAAGCTTTTAAGAACTTTAAATCATCGTTCCGACAACTCAGTGGCAGCAACTTTGTCGTTGCTGGCTGGCCGAGGTGCGCTGCCTTTGTGGCATGTGTGTATGTGTGTGAGCTAGTTTTTTACGAATTCGACTTTTCTTCCTCTGTTGCTGCTATGTGTTGTGTTATGTATTCCATGCTATCCGCGTACTCTCATGAGAAGGGTAAGACAAATCTTTCCTAGACATGTGTGTTAGTATGTGTGATGATTTTTTGGCTTCCAGCTGTTGGTTTGGTTTGTCTGTACTGCGATGTGTTATTTTGCCTTCAGTGGGTTATAGCCGGACCATAGCCGGAAGTATTCGGAAAAGAAGGGAAACTTGAACATGTGAGCTTTAGTGTTTGTACAGGCACTTTTGGTTTGCTACCTTGTATTTAAAGTATCTTACACGTGCCGCTAAGTAAGCATTGGGTTTCTTAACCACATTTTATGAAACCGTCCCTAGTGTCAACTATAGCTACAAGAATGAACTAACGAATGAATATTCTACATTGAAAATAATTGGAAATATAACATATTATTCGAAATATTCAATATTATTCAAATATTCTATTAAAATTCGTTCAAAACGTTTAAAAAAGGAAATTTACCTAAAATTTACCTACTTAGCAAACCATACCGTAGGGTGCCAGATAAGCAGGGGTCGAAATCGAATCGTCATGTTAGCAATCAGCAGAAATATAGCGGATCTGATGCTTCGCACCATCCCTCGAAATCTAATCGGATGCTTCACACCATTAAAAATTCAATAAATATCACATTTCCAGTCAGGTAGTCAATGAATCCGGGTAATTCGAGCGAAACGAACCTCTTGACAACCGAAAACCCGAAAACTCCCCCGTAGGAAGTGTGTTCTAAGAAAACGCTTCGCTATGGTCGGATGGATTACTAGCAAACCCCAGACACAATCACCCTTCCTACAGATACAGTGCTTTGTTCGTTGACCAAGTATCTGAGGAATCGGACCGGATATGGTCTGGTGGTAGTTGCTCTACCAGAGCATGATTGCCTCAATGCATTCGCTCTTGCTTGTGAGCAAAAGTGTTGACAGGCGTTCCAGATTCCTCAGGTGTCATTGTGAGATGCTATCCGTCCTACTTCAGAACCCACAGAAAGGTTTTTATCCAGGGCGCTGAAGCACTTTTCATTCACTTTTTCGGTGGTTTTTGGTCTGATATCCACAGAGAGTCTAGCAATGGCATTATACGAATTGGTTACCAGCATACTTTACTAATTCTTCAAAGTACAGGCCAAACGCTGATGGATAATCCTTCAACTACGACAACAGGCGCTTTAATTTACTTTCGGACGCACACCATAAATCATACACACATTGACTTCCTACACGTCCTGCACGACAACACGTGAAGCTGAAGGGAAAAGATACAAAGCGGCTAGTAAATTATTTCAAGCGAGCTGAACGTTTGACCTCCCCTTTCTTCACTCAATTCACTCTCATTCCTAAAACCATGTAAACGAGCATGATGGCTTAATAACGACAGTGTCATGCGGATGCAATGAGCATACGAAATATGGCTCAATCGGTAGCACAAACGTAAACAAACTTGCTCAAAAAGAGCAAGCTAATAAAAATGGTAGAAAACCAACAGCAAATGTCAGGCAGAATGATGTCAATAGTGGAGCGTATGAGTGCGGTTTATGATCGGGGAGTCGGTCACCGGACGTTTCGTACGTGACATGCAGAGTTAAAATATTTTGCAAAGGCACATCAGACCCTAGTGTCAAAGTGTGTGTGTTTCTGTTAGTTGGGTAAACCGAGTGAACAAGGTGATAATGAACTCACCGTTCGGCAGATCAGCAACCCAATGACTTCTTAATAGCAGGCCGCATAATCGACCCAAATCATCTGTTCTACCTAGCAGCTGCGCTTCCCTTCATCTGCAGCACACTGTTTTGCATCATCAGCTCTAGCTCTCTTTGCAAATGCTAGCAAAAGGGCGCACATAACAGGTGTAGTGAACTTCTTCGGTCATGCAGATGGCCACACACCACACCGATTCACATCCTCCGGCCCTTTCAAACTCAATTGAACCTGAAAATCGTACGAATAGAAGTGATTGTAGGTGCGCAAATCGTAGTTTACATTACAAATATCGTGCAGATTCAGTTGTTCTGCCAGAACGTGGGTCTGGTAGTATCGATGATTCTGATTGTGGGGTACTTTCCGTAGCAGGCATTGCACTTGCATCCTAGATCTATTCGTGTGCATTGAGGGCGTTTTTCACGTCGTTTTCACGTGAAAAACAGCAGTTTTCACTAATATAAAGCTACAGTTTGTGCGAAACATGGCAGGTTAACTTTGCGAAAAATCAATAAATTCGCATTTAAGATGTGCTTGCGCGAATCATTACAGCTTACATATTATATTTCGATGTTTCGATATTTTTCACCAGCAAAAGTACGTTCGAACACAATCACTTTGACGGTCGAATGTACTCGAACATCTCATACCAGTAAACATTACATTTTGAAAACAAAACAAAATGTCTCTGGTCGATTTAGATGCCTTGTATGGAGCAGGGCTTTATTCGGTATTTGCTGGTTTCAGTTTCAGTACCTATGCACACTCCTGATTTCCACCTCACACGGTACGTTAATGCATTATGCAGCGAGAAAACTACTTTCATCACCCGAGGGTCGAATAGAGGAGCGGGTTGTGTTTGTACGTTTGTTTGCCAACAGGACCAACCGTCCGCAGGGAATTCCAACAATGTGTGTGTGTGCAATAGCTGTATATTGCACTGATTACACAGCTGTTCTGTTTTTATCGCTCAAACGAACGCGATTGTGTTTAATCATGGAATTTGGATGACTCAAATTTGTTTTCTTTGCGCTGCGGAACATGCTAGCCAACGTAACGGGTATATGTTTGTTTGAGTTTTAACGTACGGTGATGGTTTGCAATGTGTTGAAATTTGATATTTATCTGTTTCGGAACCAAAAATTTAAATCTTATTTTACCGTAGTTCTAAGAACAAATTAAAATATCCCATTTTTATTGCAAATATATCTGTTGTATTAAATTAAATTTCAACTCGTTTTAATTGAGTTCGTGTTACATTGGTGTTTAAATGTTAAAAATCATTTAACCTACCAACACAATATCCAAACAGCGGGCAGCCCGTTATTCGCACAAATGAAAACGATTAAATTGAATTTGAAAATTACGCAATCGGTGTTGGAAAAAACTGAAATGAGTGGTGCGTAAAATCAATTTATTTGTCCAATTTGTAAGTACACCTTGAGTGAATTATTTTTAAAATCATTTTTGAAATATTGATGTATATGTGCAACAAAGGGTTTCAAATCTCAATGATCCTAATCTTCGCCAGTGCAAAATTCTGTGCAATAAAATAGCTCCAAAACTGTAGTGTTACAGTGAAGCGTGATATAAATGTTGTACTTTCCTGCAAAGGACATGGATCTACTTACACAGGATCCCATACGTGAGATTTTACTCAAAACTGCTACGAATTCGACCGATAAATCTAACTAAGCCAACTAACCAAGCCCGAGTAAAGCCTACCATGTCGTCCTAATCACACCGTTCGCGAGGATACCTCCATCCGGTCGCTCGCTCTTTCATTCACGCACATTATGCTTGTTCCGGTAGTGTGCGTGAGACGCATCAGCAAATTGCACGCGCTCGTCTTCAAACCGTGCCGAGCATGTAAAAGTAAGCTGGTTGATAAGGACCGGGAAAGCGCGTGTTGAACCGGTAAAAAAGGGATTTAGACTTCGAAAGGCTTCTATTCAAAATGGATTTCTATTTCGCCAGTAAAAACAACGACACCGAACCTGGAATAAGTTTCGCATGCGAAATTTATCCTTCTCGCGAGGTGTGTACAATATTATACTCAGATGCGGGTTTCGATTTCGCATTAAATTTGACAAACTGATACTTTTTCAATTATTCAAAAAATGTGCTGATACAACAGCAATTTTGACTAGGAGATGAGCCTTATATGCTTATGTGTCTATTTGTTACAGTATAAATCCCGAGCAATAAGAGAGTATTGCTTCACTGCAGACGTTCTTTTTCTTCTTCTTTCTGGGCCTAACGATCTCTTAGGTCATGCCTGCCATTTTTTGGCTTACTAGACTTATTGTTACCGCATAGTTGGATCTTTTTATATAAGTTAAAAATATAAGTAAAGGGTATATAAGTTAGAGGAACATTCTTCGTCGTTGCTTAACGGCATACTGAATCACGCCAGCCATTTAGAGGTATACCAGACTAGATTAGAATCGTTTACCGTGTATAAACCAGCGCTGCTATCGCATACCGGGGGCGGCCCGGTGGAGTATACGAAAGCGGCGCCGGTCTTCACACGGCAGGACCGGGGTTCGAATCCCGGCGGACCGCCTCCCCGTACGCAGGACTGACTATTCAGCTACGGGTACAAACCAAGTCACAGAAATCTAGAAATAGCAGGCCAAGACCTACAAAGGTTGTAGAGCCAGAGAAGAAGAAGCTATCGCATCTTCTACCGCATCTACACTGTAATTGCACAATTGTAATAGTAAGTTCTGAAAATTGATTTGTGAGAATGTTTTGTTCGATAGATATTAAAAAAAAGCAGTTTCAACAAATTGAACGCATTTATGGTCATCATAAGACTTACTATAATGAAAAACATATACCCTCACATACCATCGAAATCAAAAAGAGATGCTTGTGGATCTTTTTCATTCCGTCTAAAATGATACATAATTAATCTAATCTGGTCACTCATATCACAGTGTTCCGTGTTTTGGTTAGATAAACGATTATTCTCACTGCACGTATTGTGGTTGGCAATTGGGAAATCCTGCCTACGATTAATACTTGGGTCGATATTCTTTCTCTCTTTTTCTATTTCAAGGAAAAAGTAGGAAGATGGTTTTCATTTAACAGCACTTGCAGCATTTAAAATATAAATTTACGGCCTGGCCGTAAGTACGGGAAATAAAAAAAAATCATTTTAAACCAACCTCTGCATGAATATTGATACACTCGACTCACGGGTACGTAACCAGTTACAGTCCAGTTTTCTGGTTTTTGATACACTAATGCGCGGTCTCTGTATGAAAAATTCATTCTTTATTTACTCGCTTACTAGCACCGACATTTATTTGTGGAAAAAACATCTAAAACATTCTAAACTTTTCATTTTACGTCTCCTATTGTAAAGCTTATGCGAATGAATTTGCTGCAATTTTTCCGCTCGTTTCTAGAATGTTCCCCTATTGCTTTTGAGAACTCCATCACTAGCAGTATCTTTCAGCAGAGTTCGCGAGCAAACGATTTGTTTGCCGCAAGACAAATGACTGCAATCCCGTGGACTTTTCCTAGGGCGTTGACGATTCGTTGTGCGGTGCTAAGTGCTTGATAACTCGGCTTATTTATATCCTCTGACCTGTGACAGAGGAATGGGAAATTGAGTTGAGATGGTTTGAAATGGTATGGTTCCATCGCTCAAATGTCGCTTCCAGTTCTAGCTGTACCCAAAATACGCACAACAATACACATGCATGAGTGCGTTGGGAGAGCTTTTCCGAGTGCTCTTATTTTTTACTCGTTGACAATGAAAAAGCTCTAACGGACAGCACCGTAAACAAATTTAATGTTTGCCAGGTGTTGTTTTGTGCACCTTTAGCTGTTCGTTAACATTCAGCGATGCAAGTTAACGATGCACTACAGTTTACCCGGTGTAAATTTTTGTTGCTGTAGCAGTATTAACGTGATTTTTGTAGCTGTAGCATTGTGAATATTCAATGGAATTGAATTGTAATAAGAATTTAGTGATATATTATTATTATTATTTTTATCTTTGATCAATTGAACATTTATGTGTGAACTTTTTTATCTTTACACAAAGCTGCACCACTCTATGCCATTTACACATTTCCCAAAATGCTTCTTAAATTTGAAATCATTCTTTTACTTCGTTCGCCTAATACGTCTTAAGTGGTTATGAGGACCTCTAGGGAATCTGTGTTTTTCATCCAATCATCGCAGTCCTAGGATTGCGCTTACGCGAAAGCTAATTAATTAAGTCCGCTATTGCGTTTGCTAAATTCGTTCGGTGATAGTCGTCTGGAAAGCATGCTGGGTGGTGGAACCACGGCACGTTTTCTCATACCAATCGTTCTCATTAAACCCGTTTGCCAAACATCCTGGTCAAAGATTGACTGCTGCAGACATGAACTGAGGATCGGTTACGGCAGTGGTAGAAGATTGATATGAGGGTTTTATTTCACTTCTGTTCTTATTAATGGCCGTATTCACCGGACGCTACGTTTGTGCCAGGAAATGGCGTGTTCATTACGAGGTGAAACTATTTTTCTCTTTACTTCATTTCTTGTATTCTTGTTTATCGCACTTATATATACATTTCTTCTTCGACGTTTTATAGGTTTTCGTTTTGTCTCACGACCAAAGATTGAGTGGCAGTGTGGCTTAACGAAATCCCCATCGTTTTTCACATCGGTTTCAATCAAACCGATATTTTCGTGGAAAAGAATCCAAACCATCGCTAGGAAGCGTTTTTGTTGGTTTTACTTTCAAGTTAATGTTTTTTTCCCCCTTCGTTCTCGGTGCAATTAGGTTCATTACTACATGGTTCTAACTCGTTCCTCGACTCGACGATCGAAACGAAATTCGGTCTTGTTTATACGACGTCTATCCGGGTGTTCAGCTTCAAGTTGGTCAAATGTCTGTTCCAGTAGCGTTGGTAGTAAGTCTCTCATTCATTTTTAGCAAATCTGTACGCTTTCGTTCAATTTTCTTCCTTAAACTACAAACCATAATCGTCTTTCTGTGAAATTATGAAGCTAGTAATGTGCAATGCGGGCGGCCCGGGGGTTTTTCCGATAGCGGCACCGGTCTTCACACGGCAGGACCGGTGTTCGAATCCCGGCGGACCGCCTCCCCATACGCAGAACTGACTATTCAGCTGCGGGTAAAACACAAGTCATAGAAAACTAGAAATGGCAGGCCAAGACCTACAGAGGTTGTAGTGCCAGAGAAGAAGAAGAAAAATGTGCAATTTACACTTCATTTTGCTTTTTTTTATAAATGTATCAAGGTAAAGAGCATTAAAATTCCACCGACTGTCGGAAAATGAACTTTTTAGCCATGAACACAAAAACATAACCAATACAATCTTGCATGGATGTAAAAACGGACAACAAAACGGCATACCGTTTTAATTACTCTCTTCATCGTTCGTTTTGCTTCTCTAGCAAGGCAAGATTGAATGTTGCTTGACCAATAAAACTACAAGTGTGCAATTTATACATGACGCTCCATTACTTGTTTTTTAAGAATAATCTTTAATTTTTTTTCAACAGTTTTTTATAACATCGACGATTCTTCAAACATGAATTCTAATTGCACACACCATGTTCAAAAGTTTCTTTCTTTTTTCGCATTTTTCCAATCGCGATTAAATCATCAATTGCAGTAAATCATACCCCTCAGTTAAAGCTTAAAGCAAAGTGATTTTTCTTAATACAAGGTCAAAATTAGATAATAACACAAATGAACAATTGACGCCTCGGTCCATGAGCAAAGAATAGAAACCCATCAAATTTCATCCATTGCCAATAAATCGCACCCGTAACCGCTTCCTTTCACCGGTGATATCTAAACTCTGGAAAGGATATTTGTAAATAAATAAACGTAACTTTGATCCTGCGCTGATCAACTGACAGTGGAGGTGGCCTAACAACCGTAGGATACAACCGTTTGTCATCGGAATCGTACATTAACTTCACCATTGCCGTCGTACGGATTCGCCCTGTCATCACCAAGACCCTCGCGTGTTCAAAACGGAGCACCGACACCCGGCAGGATAAATGTTTGATCCAAATTATGATAAATTTAGTTTCCTTTTAGCGGACAATTGAATCAAAGACCATCAACTACCACAGCTACCCTCCTATAACACAACACCCTCATGTCTACGCATACAGCAAAATGAAGGATCTTCTAAGAAAAAGGGCGCTTTCTATGTTTCATTCTCCGTCCCACGTGCCGACAGTATGATAGCAGCAGATGGGAACCGTCCGCGATTTTCTCTACAAGGGGAACGTACGGATCGCACAAAATTCGTTCCAAAGCAGATGCCGTCACCTGTCCATCCGCCAGGACTATTCCTATTCACCCAGCAGCAATTCTTTCCAGCATGCCGTGAACGTTTCCGAGCGCTTAAATGACGCGCACTCGGCATTATTATGAAGTCGTAAGTCAATTTATACCATTGCAGAATTAATGTGCTGTGCTGGGTGAGGTCGTGCGTTTGTCTGTTTTCTGCTTCGGCCAGATGGGTGAATTCTGGTAGCAAGCGAGCGAGCGAGCGAGTAAATGGGATATTTGTATGTGTGATAGAAAAGAAAACGAAGGAGAATGAAAGCGACAACTCGTGAGAAAGTTATTTTCCGCCCCATACTCCAATCCTGATTTCAGGACCTTCGGGGTAGAGCTCGTTTCCTAGCGGATGTGGCTACCGGAAGGTGTTAGCTAGCGCTACGCTGTTTTGATAACCTGCTCGAACAAGCTTGAACTGTTAAAAGGGAAGAAAGAGATTACCTGCTGTTACTCTTCAGCACCAACTCCTCCTATACCAACTACCTCATTTATCAGCCTTAATTGCGCGTTTGACACTGTTTGCAACCAAGCATCTTTTTAAATATACGATAAAATTATATGTAAGCAATGTCAGTCAAAGTTGTGAACTAATAAGGATGACACACCTTGAAAGGGATTTTGGTAGTAAGTAAAAATAAACAACACCCAGCAGTGCCTAATTTCGAGCAGGTGGCGGAGCATTTTTAAGCTGCCGGAACTCGACAGGTGAAACACTAGCAAAGCTGAAGGCTAAAATCATACACGCTCGGAGCAGCAAAACTTTACTCTGAACCATTCTCACTTGCGGCTAGGCTAGGAAATACGAAGAAAAAAAAACAAACACACACACACACACACACACACACACACACACACACACAAAGACACACAAAGTAACAAATCTTCCCCAAAAACCATGTTATCTCAAGCCCCTAGCGAACGTTTGTCGATATGTTGGTATGTTTGTCCGTGACATTGTCTTTTCCTTTACATTTCTCTTCTGCCCTTTCTCCGTGGCTTTTCCTTTCTCCCTTTTATGACACGTTATCGTCTTCACTTATACCTTTCCTTTTCTCGGTTCTATCTATGTGTCTCCATTTATCTTCTCGCTTTTTGATGCCGGCAATCAAAATAATGATGATTTAAGACCTGGTCTGTACCATACGCACGTTCGCGGGCTGCAGATGAAAATGGAGCAGTTTGTTTGACCGGGCAAGAGGAGTTCCGTCGTACACCCCGGACAAGTAAGGGCGCATAAACCAATATCAGGAAACGTAAAAAAAACAACACCAACGGACCTAAAAAATAAAACACGAACGACTGTGGTGCTTTGGCTGCCTTCGGATTCGCCTCCATTGGGAGTGGACGAGAGGGACTGTATCGTGTCGGGACTTTCAACGAGGAATCTAACACAACGCCCTACAACCGCCTACAAGGGTGACATGGGGTGAATTCAGAGAGCAAACTCCCCTTTTTAGATGCTTTGCGAATGAAAAGGATCCCCGAGTGAGCTACTCACCGGTGGTTGGTGGTTGTTCGTGCCGTGTGTATAAATAATAGCATGAAAAATGTACCTTTTGGCTGGTTGTTTTATACGGTGTGATATTTCTAGCTTCTCTCGAGTTTTCTTTGTGGAATGGTTTACTTTTTCCTGTTCTTACCTGTGAACATATAGCCAGCCATGAAATGGTCGCGTGGGAGCTACGATACTATAAGCGTATGAAAAAGTGTACGCATCTTTTCTCCCAGTTCGTTATACTAGGAAAGACTCAAGGCTTAACGGAGGATAAATTAGATACAGCCGTTATTAATGTTGCTCGCTTACGGTTGAAGGGAGTTTGTGTTTTTTTTTTGTATTATCACAGGTAGTTAAACTGTGGAGGGTATTTTTTTATCGAAACAAGCATACGTGCTGCGAAAGAACAAGCAACGTAGAGCAGCATTTCCGTTTTCCATATTGCATCTGGTTTAGGGGCATTTTAATTTCATCCTTTTGAACGCAGCCTACAGACTGGCGGCTCGCGCTCAGTAAAGTGAATCTGCAACATATCGATACGATTAAAAAATTCCAATGAGGGTTCCACGATCGCAAAATACTTTTACCTAACCGTATATAAGCTCTGATTTTATGTACCCTTTTGGTTTTGTTATTGTTTTCGTAGTACTTTTTTTAGTAGGTGAATAAATCCAGGTGGTAATCTAAGAGAATTTGACGTGTCCTGGAGTGTGATTCCGAAATGTGTAAAACACTACCAGATAATATGTGACTAAACTTCTTTTTATTTTCCCATATGTACACCGCAGCATTTCTTGTGGTGCGCCCTTCGTGGTGTTTATCACTCAATTTGGTGGCGACCCTCATCCTCATGAAATAACCGGAATACTTCCTAGTAGTTTGATCAGCAGCGATTTATGATGCGATAGTGCAATGTAATCTTTCTTAAGCTTCCACCAAAGACCCGAGTGCCGTTGGCTTCCTAGTAGGGACAATTCTCAGTCAGGCAATGAGCAGTCAAATGAATAGCAACCCTGGTTTAATGATTCATCTCGCAGCTAGAATGCGTTGCGTTTACGAGATGTTAGGATCGTTTGTTGTGGGTAGGTAAGTTCTCCGCTTTTGTGCACACATCTAGAAGTTGTGAAGTGATTTGGACGCTTCGCCAACCACACTAACGCCCTTTTCTTGGGAA
Source organism: Anopheles maculatus (assembly GCA_002091835.1). NCBI lineage: Eukaryota > Metazoa > Arthropoda > Insecta > Diptera > Culicidae > Anopheles > Anopheles maculatus. Next base: position 30,007 of record KZ063525.1, read on the forward strand.
GTAATGCGGCTGTAGTCGTCACCTCGCGGCAGTACCTCAACACCCTGCTCGAGTGATTAAAGCCGGATTTATAAATAATTATCATTTCCCTTGCATTGAGTCTTTCGTGGAAATGTATGACGCTTTGTCCGAAACTTCATAAAAAAGGAAGAATATGGATGGGTATGTGGAGTAACATGCGGAACACCAATGAATGTTCGACCATGCCACACGACTATTTAAGCAATTTTGAAAAAGAAATAGCTTCCATCTGTCGTTAAATCTATTTACAATGAAAATATGTTGCTCTATCACCGACCGATCTAAGGCCTCACACACTTGCCTATAACTTTATCAATACATCTCACCAAAAAATACTTTTCCATTTTAATACCGTAACTACAAACTCCTGTAGAGGAAACGAGGTCCTGAAACACTGTTTGATAAGAGGAATGAGAGTGATGGATATAAAGAGCCTCGGGGTCATTCTTTCGATTCAAGTAATCTAAGTCGCGAGTCCACTACGACGCTAAAGATGGGAAGTTCGTTTCCGTTGACCATCCACAGAAATTTAGCTCGAGAAAATCAGTTCGGCAACCAAATACTCGATTACAAGGGAGCTCTGCCCAGTCTCAGTAGGCAGTAGACGAGGGATCGAAGAGGGTTGGATCTATCTAAAGCTGTTTCATACACTGCTCTCTCCAAGACGTTCACTGAAGTGGCTTTTTCATGAGCGCGTTTCATTTCATTAATCACTTTGTGGATCGTTGGGCAAAAGACTACCTCGGAAAAAGATGGTATGAGTACCGAGTACCCTCATGTAATGTTCAGTTTGCCTACACATGTGGACGACTAAGAGAGAGAGAGAGAGAGAGAAAGAGAGAGAGAGAGAGAGAGAGAGAGATAGGCAGCGCAGACACCCAATGTTCATGTTCGCGTTCACGTTTAATTGTCTGTAAGGAAATTGATCAATCAACCGTTAAAAGTGGCAGCTCTGAATTCCTTCTATATAACCAACTCCTGCACTTACCACGGACCGTGTGACCACTGCAGATTATGGCTGTTCGCTAGCATGTATCACAAAGCGGAGCTCGAATCAGTTGATTGAGTTGCTGGTTTCTCGTAATTGCGACTTCATCTTCTTACCAGAATATTTTCCTTTGCAACAACAGGAAATTGTGAATTCGGGATCATATATGGGGAAACACGTATGTATGTACAGGCGAGTTAAAGCCGAAATGAATATCCAGTTCACTGTTAAACTGCGTCTTAGTGCCGTTTATTTGTGTGCTGCCTACTTTCTTCAGATTCATAAGGGGTTGAGCACTCAATTCGTGCTGCTTTCGTGTCGGCCCACGTGACTAAGAAAGTGATCACATCAGGCGTGGATTTGCCAAGGGTCGTTTGCTACACGCCTGAATAAATGTTGCCTAGCTGAGGTTGCTTAAGGAAAGAAGGCGCAAATTAGCTAAAGACGTTAGCGTTACCGAACGTGGTTGTATCAACCAGGTTATTGTGTTATATGTTTGTTCACAATTAGGATTGTTTCGTTGTGGTTTACCGTAAGAAACTTTGTTTTCCACTACGTATATAAATAAAAGTACGGCACCATGCCGTAATAATGGATGAATAAATGAAAGTCATTGAGAAACGAAACATCTAGCACATTACTTGATGCCTGTAAAAAAATTTGATGTGTTGAAAATTCGATCTTCATTAGCATAGATAAGAAAAGTTAAAATATTAATTCGATAAATAGAAGTAAATATTGGATAAATGGCCTGTGCAAGCTTGGGTGGAAAAAATAGAGAAAACAAACACCCTTCAGATGTAACTGAATATGAGATATTGAGAAAACAGTTACATAAGAGACATGGCTTACAGTAACGGAGAAAAGTATCCAAAGTCTTAAAGAAAGGAAAAGAAAAACAATACAACCACCATCAACCGTCAATCAGCAACTGTGCGTGTCAAATGCAAGAGTTTGTCCGTCTAGTTTCCAATGCAGCAAAAAATATATGCGGTTTCTGCCCATCAGTTACTTTACGGTAGCGATGCTTTTGTTTTGTTATAATATTATTTTTCACGTGCCATCTCCGCTTCTTTTTTTTTGGACTCCGTCTCTTGGACTTCTGGTTTTCTGAAATGAAATTGAAATGGTTGCTAACGCGGCAGTAAACAACAGTCGAGCACAAAATCACTTTCCTTGGTTTTGACTTCCGCATCCGGTCATCCGGTCCCGCTCCAGCCCTTTGAACTGATTTTCGGTTTCTTACCGTGCGTTTGTCACTGTTCGCTCCGACACCATTCTGTTGTTCCTTTTATTCTTATTCGTCCTACCACATGCTTCTATTCCAGTTCACGATTTACTTCCTTTTCAATTCGCACTCCGAAAGAGGGTCGTTGGGCGTGAAGCGAAGCAAAAGTTTTTTAATAATCTTGAAAGTAATTAAAAAGAATCTTTGTTCTTCACCAAGAAGTTTTCCGTTCTTTATGTGCTACGAGTTCGGCATGGCACCCTTATCTAGAAAAGAAATCCATGTAATTTTTTGTTGTTGTTTTATTTAGATCGAAACGTTTTTGAAGATAAAGGGAAGAATGCTCTCTATGCCAACGAACACATGCTCTAAATAGCATATGTATGATTTAAAGTGTAGCAAAAAAAAACGTACACAAAATAATTATCCAAAGCACTGCAATTGATTTCCACATCGCATGACCTGCCAAGTATCATCACAAAAGCAAAACGGACTTTTCAACCTGTTTTAAAAGAGGATAACAATCACGCTTCTCAAAATGTACAAAATATTTGGCAAGCATTAGAAGCCATATGGGACGATAGAAGAGGAATAATCCATGAAAATCCTATTCGTTTTGTTTATCTTCCACATTTTCACCATCTTCTTCTTTATACTGTCTTTATTCTAATTTTTCTTTGGTCCTTGACTTTGGAGGTTTTGGTCTGTTATTTCTCGTCATCTTAATTTCCTGCGTAGGGAGAGATGCTATAGACGGGTTTCGATAGCCGGATTTACCATGTGAACGACCGACTCTAACATTCAACCACTGGAAAATCTCAAAAAGCGGTCCATCGGAAGTAATACGAGGCAAAAAACGCGAAAAAGTAGCGCAATGCGCGAGGAACTCCCTACACAAAAAAAATTACATAGGAAGATGATAGTACTGAAAGCAGTTACTTCGTCATAGAAACCATGTTGGTGGTTAAACACGAGCAAAGTGTCGGTACAGTCACCAGAATATATTGTCCAGTTTTTTTTATATTGTATCGTTACCATATCTGATCCATTTTTTACTTCAGCAGGCAAGATATTGGATTGTTCTTTAATTTTAGGATCTGTATTTTGTGTTGCGTTTTTAATCTATCTTCTGATCAATCCACTTATTTTTTGCAATCCTTAGCATAACCAGCTTCCAATAAAAAACATGTTCTAAGAAAACAGCTACCAACAAAATCAGATATAAGAAATGGCAACGAAAATGGTTCAACCCGAAGCATTGATGGGTGTACTTCGATGGTATTACATTTAAACTCCTTCGTTCATCCTATACTCAGTAGGATTCTTTTTTTATTATTATTGCCTACAGTGTCTCGTATATTTACCAACAGTTCAAAAGTGAGCCTTTTTTATGGGATTATATGTATATAGAGCTGAATAAGGCGGAGTTTATTTTTTATCTGTAACACTTTTTTCGCTTGAGAAAACGATAACCCAAGCACCACACTTTGAGCCGACATGATCGTTATAAAGAGCGATACGGCTGGTGAACTTGAGAATAAAAATTCGCCTCTGTTGCACTCGGTCCGTATTTAATATACCGCACGGATACACGGTTCACCTATACCGAGATCGTGAGTGACCATGCGCCTCCATCAATAAAACGTGTACTGAAGGAGAGTGTGTTTTAAAATGCGGGAAAACGCCGGAAAATTGAAATGGGATAACGGTTTTATGCAGGATTGTTCGGTACCGAAGAATTCGTAACGTACTTTCCGATAGCAGCACCACAATGACACTGATACTGTGGAAGACAACAAGAGATGAGTTTCTTTTGCTTCGCAATGCAAGGGCTGTATGAACAAAAACCTCTGCCGAAGGTATGTACGTTGGAAAAAAAGAGCCTGGAGATCAATGACGAGCTGTAGAAGGCCACCGAACGAAGTGCAAAACTTTTTCTATTAACAATTAATTTAGAATGTTCATACAATTTAGTGCTAAAGCTGCTGCTAGGTCCAATTTAATCCCTTCCAATTACAGGTTTTCCTTCGGTTCATTCACTGTTATATTTTTAACAGTTGTTCGTACCGTTTTTTCACCCAAGACATACTCACTTAAAAAAAAGAATTAAACACTCCGAAACGGGCATCACCCACCTAAACGAAGGAACGAGAACATCCCATGGGGCGTTGAACGGATATCGAAGAACCAAGAGCTGCAGTTAAAAGTTTTTGATCGTCTTTTCTCTGTGTTAATTTCACTTAGTGTGAATCTTGTAGGAAAGTGCATATAATTTTTGGTGGTCCGTTTGCTGCCATTTTCATGGTATCCAACTTTCTCTTCCTGTGCGAAACTTCTTTTTAGCATTCGTTCAGTGTTTTTGTGTTTTTGTAGGAAACAGCATACAGTATATATATATATATATATATATATGTATTATATATGTTGTAGATGGCATGCCGGTCTTACGGCAGGACTGGGGATCGAATCCCATCCGGATCGCCTCTCCGTAAGCAGGACTGACTATCCGGGTAAAACTTTTTTTCACAAAAAGATAGTAATAGCAGGCGAAGGCCTTGCGAAGAAGCTGTAACATCGTAAATCGTAAATGAATATATTTCAGCAAACTATGCAATTCAAGATTGTGATGCAAATCTTACACGTCAAGGAAAGTTTTAAAACTTATTGAAATGCCCAATGAGTACCAATAAGCCGTGAACCGTAGCCATGCCACCATCTCTCCGAATACTGATACTGATACTGAAGAATAAACGGCTCGTGCCAAATTCGTTTTGGAAAGTCGCTACACCAAAATCATGGAAAATCTTTGAAATATGTTATGTGATTTATATTGAGATAAATCTAATTTCTGATTCAGCTTTAACTCCTCCCATCCCGTGTCAGGTTGACGCTTACCATTACTTTTCTTACCACGATACCCTATAGGTAGTTCGGTGACTTTCGTTTACAAACGACACCCAAGCGTGCGTAGTTGGCATTCTCAATGTATTGTACTATACACTTTGCTAAGCAGCCCTTGATTGTGTTGAAGATCATTAGATGTTTTGAAGCAAATTGGCTTAAATTTATATCTTACATAATTTCCTTTGCACATGTTTGCTTTCAACAGCTACGCAATGGAAAACGAAGGACGGAAAGACACGAATGAATAGCAATAACGTAAAGTGGAGCCACATATCGAAAACACACAACAAGAAGTGCTCACAACTTGAAGCGGGTATTATCTGATTATTAAATTTCACACATCGCAGCAAACGACATCAGGGCACTTCCATGAGAGCGTAAACGAGATGTATTCTGAGTTGTTGCAGCACCGTACGGAAAGCGAACCTAGCATTGCGCTAGTACTATGCTTGTTAAGACACGAAGTGTTATTCAGAATGGGAGATGGTGAAGCTCTTTAAGTTTTCCATACTAACAATATTCGAAGACGCGTTTCTGGTTTTTATGAGTCCGTAAAGCGTTTAAGATGGCATATGGGCTAGCTTGTTGTAGCTGAGAATTTTTCGTTTTCTATGGAGTGGCGAATGTGCGCTTTTGAAAGACGGTACCTTTACAACATTTCGTACCTTTTTCAACAGTTGGATTTTTGACTGATCCCGAGTGTCTCGTCTCAGACATTAGTTAAACGACGAAAGACAAAGCATTAAAGTACATACAGATGTTAAATAGCACGGACGGAGAATAGGGTGAAATGAAAGGGACGAAAGGATTATTTCTCACCCTTTAGTTAAATCGGTAGATGAGTCCCGAAAGCAAAGAGCAATATATCTTACAACCAGAAAATAAGGCAAAAAATGTCTTTGTCTCGTGTACTGTCGGATAATTTTAAACATTTAGTTTGACATTTAGATAACATCGACGCGTACAATAAAAAAAATTCTCGCAGTTTTTATTTCTTCATATCAAACGTATGTCCTTTTCTCTATTTATGTATCTCGTTTTATCGCTCTTTATGAAGTCGTTCAAGCAGTAGTGGTACCGATGTTTTGTCAATTCTTTTAGCATGGCCTGGTCGTATTTCTATCTGTATTGATATTAAGGATCTATGGTATCATCATATATCATAGATAAAAGGTACGTGTCCCAATCATCTGCTTTTAATGATATCATTCATTCGATTTATTTCATCGGTATGCTAAGGTTTGGATGTATTAAGCATAATCAGCTTCTTCTTCTTCTCTTTTCTTAATGACCTCTTAGGTCAGGCCTGCCGTTTTTGGCTTACTAGACGTTTTTTCCGCATAGTTGAATAGTCAGTCCTCACTATGGGGGAACGGCCCAGATGAGACTTGAACCCCGGTCTATCGACATGAATCGACAGATCATCTCATATACAGATTTTGGACAGGGAGGACAGCAATGGATTGTTATTCTACAAATATTGCTTTCCGAAAGCTGTATAAGACTGTTGCTTATACGTTCAGTTAAAACCATTTCCAAAGCTACTTTGATTTTTTTTTATTGCACATTGAAGTCTCTTATAATCAATGCGATGTATTTAAAACGAACATTAGAGCTAACAATTTACCATTTGCTATTTGTGCCAGACCGCAAAAGCCATCAAAGATTTACAAACTATCAACCCATTAGATTATTGTAGCATCAACCAAAAGAGGAGCAACCAAGTAGGTCCAGAAGCTTTCCCCTTTCGTCACCGACCGAGCGGTTGGTTTCTCTCATTTGAATTCAACTCACATCTATCGGATGTACCTGAGAGCCATTTGCTAGCATAATAATCGTAATAATAATCACCCATCCAGTCTCAGACAGTGTACACCGGGAGAAGACCATCATCATGCGCTGGGCTAAAGATTGGATAACTGGAAGGCTGGTAGATGCCTGAAGAAAATCTCCTTCTCCAAAGTCCACTCTCACCACCGTTTTCTCCAGTCCTCCAGATCCTTTTGCTCTCCGGAGATACGTTTCTGGGTTCCTGTTTAGCCAATGCCAGTGCCGCAACTATTTACAAAGAATAAATTATTCAAGCACAGCACCTTCGAGCAATATCGTGAAGATTAAAATCCATAAATCACTATCACTATCCAGAGCAAACGCCTTGTATTGCGCTGCTTTCACGCACTTCCTCTTTCTGCCGGGCTCAGGAGCAGGACTGAAGCTAAAATCGATGCGCTGTGGGATGTCGGAACGCAGAAACATCATGAGTGATGGAACAGCCCCATCCGTCCATAGTTTCTTTGGCCTGTTTGCGCAAAGGGACAGATTTTTACCGTCACTTCGGGAAGAATGTTTTTACTGGAATATAGCAGAATGTGCTAGATAGGCATGAAAAGGAAACGAAAATCTTATGCGAATGGTGTAACGGCCGTTACAGAAAGAAAAATCACATGATGTGTGTGTGTGTGTGTGTGTGTGTGTGTGTGTGTGTGTGTGTGTGTGTGTGTGTGTGTTGTGTGTGTGTGTGTGTGTGTGTGTGTGTGTGTGTGTGTGTGTGTGTGTGAGTGTGTGTGTGTATATATGTTTGGTGGTAGGAAGAAGCAGGGCTGATTATGTGTTTGTGTGTGGTTTGTGTTGCGGGTTTTGGTTCCCTGGGAGGATAAGTTGAGATGTGCAAAGCGAAGAACAGACAAAACGAATCTCACGAAGAGAACGGCAAGAAAACTGCTCATGTGCCCCCGTAATCGTCGGAAGTGAGTATTTGCATAAAATTTAAATTTTTCTAACTGCATCAAGTCACGTACCGAGGTTAGCGAACACTCAGTGCCTTTTCCTTACCGGTTAGAACCTGGCAGACACTTGGTGGCTGTTCGAAAGAAAGATGCCAAGATGCTAGAACGGTTGGTCTAGAGTCAAGCGTATACCGGTGATGGCGAAATCTTTATACAATCTTCGCGACATGCCAGCGAATTTGTCACTTTTTGTCACCTTCCGAGCAAAAGTCAAGCCAACCTTTCGACACACAAGCAAGGTATCATACTTTTTACCATTGACATCAAGGGCTTCGGGTTCCAGATGAATGACTTCGACAAATGTATTGTAGCACGGTAGCTATTTTACGTTGACACGCGGAGAGTGAACGGCTTGATTTGTACACTTGGACGAATTTTTCAGAAGTTATTTGTTTGGGATGCTCTTTTTGAAGTACAGACCGTTGCTTTGCTTTGTATGCTAGTTTATCAAAAATAACTGGTAAAAATGGAAGTAATAAAAATTTTCTGACACCAACAGTGCTCATACGGATAAAACAAAGTCACAGAATGCTAGCAATAGAAGGCCAAGACCTCACGAGGTTGTAGTGGCAAGGAAGAAGAAGAAGAAGGTTTCAGTGTTGCCGATCAGGGGTGTTCTAGCGGCCAGTTACAGTAGCATGTCACGCGACAAGATTGGATACAGAATCCTATACGCAGAAGAGGTTTTGTTGTAGTTAATAGCAACTTCGGGCCATTAGACGTTATTTCACACTTAAACCGTACTCAGGACTGACTGATATCCTTATTTATGATTACAGTTGTTATAGCAGCGAACGAATAGATTTTGCTAACAGAATATTTATCCGAGAAAACAAGACAAACCATTAAGAAGCTAAACCTTCGTTTTTATTGAGCTTTGTAAACTTGGAGTGGTGTTATACAAAGTTGGTGTTATGTACGCGAAAATACAATTACTTTGAATATTAAAATTTTCAATGTAAGGTATGGTGGAAACATTGCGAACGGGTGTTTCTGCCTCATCAGTATGTAAAACGTTAGAATTTTAATGCAGGGATAGAGAAGACTGACTAGAACTAAAACAATCCTAGGGACGTCCAAATGCAGTCGAACAGGTGATAGAAGAGTCTGTATCCCTAGCTTGAAGACACACATACACACACACACACACACCCACACCCACACACACACACACACACACACACACACACACACATACGCACACAAGTTGTTCATGCAAACAAACCATTGTTCAGGATGAAACAAGCAGTAACGGCAGAGATAAAGCATAGGGATAGTTCCGATGTCGAGAAACCGACGTCTCGTTGCAGGTGCAAACGCTCGCCGTTACCATTGAACGGTGAGCACAGGAGTAGATGTCGGTGAGAAAGTCAAATCAAATATACTAAAAACTACACTGGCATCTCGTCGTACGCTGCCAAAAAATAACCTTACCTAAAACCCCCGCAACGCGCATATACTAAAGGGCCAACTGCCCGAGTAACTGGTTCAATTTGATGCGTGCCAGTATTTCGGCACAAGCACGCACATACATACTCATTTTACATTCTACTAAGCATTCGGTTGCAGCCTACGATGGAGCTAGCCATATACTGCCTTCTAAGACCCTCCCTTCAATCTTTTCAGAGGCATACGCCCTTACCACACGATGTGTTTGTGCCGATTGCACCAGGAAGCATACCTTGGACTCGGATGTCACGGAGATCCGGGCTACCGGATATTAAACCGGAGCAAAACTTTGCGCAAAATCCCTCCTGTAAATCTGTGGTTCTGACACCCGACATGACCAAGTTTATTGGTCGGCAGGATCAAGCGGGAGATTACAGCTCTATATGAGACGACGTTGCAGGTGCTCCGTTTTCCTGCTTTTTTCCTATATTTTCTGTTCCTCTATCTCTATCTCTCCCCGAAGTAGCCAAAACTTCTGTGACGATGGAACCATGAACGCCGGGCGAAGCAATAATGGTGCATTTTGGTGTTGCTGTTGCTCGCCCCGGACGACTGTGCCTGCACAATCAGAGACGGGATTGGCCTTAAAAAACCAAATATCAAAAAGCTTACCGCCTAATGCGGTGGCCCAAAAGCTTCGTTCGAAAACTTGTTTTAATTTGCTCAGCGAAACAATGTGCTCCCCATAGCACAACTTGTACATTCAATCGTTTGCAGTTGGCGATTGGCACACTGGCTGGTTGTAGGCTGTAGATGCAAAAGGACATAACTGCTGTGCAGCTCGCAATGCAATACTAAAGATCGCAAGTAAAGTGTCGAATTTTGACCGGGAGAGTTACCACTTTTTTCATCTTTTCCAGCTAAATCCGGCCTCTGTTCACAATAGACACCATATGAAAGTCTCGGTACTGATATAATACTTTCTGGTGTTAGTCGATGCCCCCAGTCTCCCTCCCTACTTCGTTTGGAAAATAATACTGGCTGTTGAAGTAGTTGGAGAAAACTATGCGAACATTTTCTGAACACCTAGGGTATAAAATGGGATGCTACGTTGTGTTAACGTATAACACACCTAGAATCAACAGTACAACAGGTCGGCTTGTATGGAAACGCCGTAACGTGAAAAGGAGCAGAAAAGAGAACAAACGATAACATGATTTTTGAATGTGCAGGCAGCCGAACAACAGATTTTTTTTATGCTTGGCTATTTGTAAGCTGCAGTAATCTTGTTGTTTAATTTGATACCTGATAGAATCTTGCAGCTTTGAGACTTGGTGAATGTTAATACTTATAGAAACTAGGGTTGGTCGTTTGAAATTGTTGTAGAGCTGCGTACGGCCGTATCTTTACTTTGATCTAATGGCCTGTTCGATAAAAATATGGGATTTTCAGGTTTTTCACCATTCTTCACTAGTTTTCGTTCTCTATTATTTACCTTCTTCTTGTTTAATTATATGTGTATACATTATGAAACAACTTTTATCATTGTTATTGTCGTATATTAGTATACATTACATATATCAATACATTTAATATCATAACTTCAACATAAACAAAGAAGCTTCATCCCTAGAACGCATCATGCATTGGCGAATAAACAAATTAATATGATTATTTTATATAGAGGATATTAATACTCAACACTTCAAGCTCCGAACCGCTGACGGCAGTTTTGTTCGTTTGTTGCTCATAATAATTTTAATCGATGTTATCTCCACTGTCCCTGCGGCGTATTCCGTTTCACAGAGCTGAGGCATCAAGTTTAAAACATGCTTTTTAAATTTTTTTTGATGAAATCATTTATCATTTTCAACAAATTTAATATAAAACATAGCAATATCATTGTCAGAAATAACCCATCAAAACTTGTTGTTGTTTTTTTTAATCTTTGCTCCATTTAGTGGCACTTACCAACAATGGTGAGCTAGACATATAGTCATTTTACTGAAAATGAAATAGATAAATGAAACTCAAAAATCAAACGCAATTGGTTGTTCACTGTAAAATATATCTGTATTTATTACAATTATTATTATTTACTATGATTCGTTATGTTTCAACATTTGCAACCCAATGTATCTGCGTAGAATGTTGTTGTGTTTGCTTTGAGCAGGAGTTGTTCTTTTGCGGGTGGAAGTGTGTTCTTTTTCCGTAATAATACGGTCGTCACTCATCCTTTTAAATAGATTGGTGACGCATCTGTTTGTTAGTGAATGTTTTGACGTAATTATCAAATAGTTGTCTTACAATTTACTCTGACTTTCGTATATTTTCCTTAATTCCCGTTTGGTTGTTTTGCTTTGTTGATTCATGTCTGACATTTGTGATAAATTTGAAAGTTGTGTTATACTTTCATTACACCTTACATTTTGTCTTCTAATCCTTTTCTGTTGGTGTCTGTTTTACTATAAGCTGTTTATTGGATTCTTTGTATTCTCGTTTTTTTTTGTTTTCCACGAACAAGGACCCCCGAAGCCACTTGCATTACTGATTTTTTTTTAGTAAAGTGGCTGTTATTCTAAACTTGTTTTCATATTTGCTGAATATTTTGTTTGCAACTTTGCAACACATTCGACTTGCTTGAATGAAATGTTATGTTAGTATTATTTGATTTCTTTTAATCAAAGAGTTTGAAAAAGACACTCCGGTATTGACAATTGGAAGCGAATTTGCTGAAGTAATGTTTCAATTCCTAACTTAACCATTAACGTAATCATTCCTAATACAAAAAAGCGGTGTGAGTAACCATTTCCTGACAATAATGTAGTTGTAATTCTAGCATTTCAAAATATACAGCAAAACTACAAACAATACGGACCTGGAATACTTTACTTCATGTTTTTGTATTCAAAACGGTCCAAATTTTCCTCAGTCTGCTTTTGAGCCACATTTTTTTTTACGACACTTGATGTCTACTTTCGAATGTAAATGTAATGTTGAATGTAAATAATGACTTAATCATAAAACAAATATGATTGAAACAGTCAACCTGTCCTATACCCCTACATAACGGATAGAAGGAGGAAAGACAATAATGGTTATACTAAAAAAAAAAATTATTATTCGATTAGAACGGCCAGGCCGTATTGCTGGTTGTACTAAAATTATTACTATAAAAAAATCTTGAAATCCATATTAAACCGTTAAAATTCACATGCACCCAACAGTTATTTCAAAAATCAAACGAGAAACAAACATTGCCATAATATCATATGGAATAGAAAAGGAGAAACTGAAAAATCTCCGCTACACGCTATTGGTGTAAGCTCGAACTGAAGAGCAAACAAAAGCATCAAAAATACTCGTTCATACAGATAAGGGGCAATCATTGATGGATAGATGCCGTGGAGCTCTCTGTATTGCCCCTTAAAAATATATCCCGTTGTTTTCCTCAAGTTTAGTTAAACGACGCCGATCTTGAATTTATGTTAGTACGAGGCGACCAGTGATATGTATAATTACATTTACAGATAACATAGCTTCTCTTTTTCACGGCGTTAGAATTCTACCTGAAAAGTGCATTAATATCCGCATGAGTATTACAAATGCAACCGTTGGTTTTTTTTTACCAATTGAGAAATCAACCAACTTTGGTTTTAACAACATGGTAACCAAACGCAGTCCTAGTTTTCAACAGAACTAAAGCGATGTAGCAATATAAAACTTTCGCAAAATGAACCAACAAACCTCGTAATGTATTCATTACATTATGCGCGATCAGGGTGATGTAGTTCGGTGTTTTGTTTTGTAATTTGGTTTTCTTTTCACTGATTTGCTTCCTCGCGTGTCGTTAATTTTTCATGTGTCTTTTATTATTCTACAAACTTTAAAGATCGTTTCTTTCTTCCAGTATGCCACTGCTGCATCATGCCGCGCACCCTATAATGCTGAAACAAAACTATGAACCATGCGTTACCTCCCTTGCTATTTTTTGTCCCTCGCTATTTGCGCCTCACATAATGTTTTGAGCGTTTAGATGCGTTCTGATTTACATACAGCTTTTACTTAGTCGGAAGATGATAACTCGTTTACTGTTGTCACGGGTTTGCTTACATCTTTTGTTATTTCAGCAGTGGTTTTGTTTGTGATAGTTTATGTACTGGATTTCCTGTTGTTTATGTTAAACAATGTGTAAGGGATGCGTGACAACGGACTTAACTTTTCTGTTTCGTATGTTTTCCCGATATTCAAAACTATATTACAAAATGCACAATGCTTGCTTTTTCTACCGTTGTTGGCTTCTTACCTCATGTATTAATTAGTTACTTTGCTTTTCTGTTTAATCCTGCCCCATTGAATAATTTACTTGATAAGGTAGCATTGCTTTATTAGTATGAGAAAACATCTTCCAAATGAACCTCTGGTTCTATGTGAAACACATACACTCTCTCACTCATGCATACACACACGCACTCATACAAATCGTAGCGCATCAATTACAACAGTGGTAGATACTTAGCAATGAAAATGTTAATTTGACTTTTTCGCATAAATGTTTTTTTTTGCTTTTTATTCGGTTGCTCCATTACTTGCACGTAAAGTTCCAGTCATTTCCCCACACCACATTACACCATAGAGTGTTTCTATTTAGCTAGAACATGTCCCCTTCCATCCCTCTATCGCACTCTTTAATGCATCTGTAGACAAGTGCACACCTTAAATTATTTAGGAGATAGTACTAAAGTATACCAATCGCTGGTGTTGGACATAAATGTACATATGTTGATTTACACTTGTATCTGTACGTTGTCGTCGTGCAGATGGCCTCTCGTGGACTAATTTTTATAAAAAAGCATCCTTCTACTATTGTTGGCATTTTTCGCCAAAAACTGCGCGAGTGGAAAAAGTGATCAGTTGCTACGGGTGCACAATTTGACGTTTCGCAACCCCCTGCTGTTAGCTACACCTGATACGCTCTATGTCTTCCACAATGTGTCATACTAAATATACAAATTATAAGGCCTCATATTCGCTTCCTGAACTCCCACCTAACTCATTTGTCTGTATTTGAATCCGTCTGTATTGTTGCTTCCGCGAACGTGTTTATTAATGCGCCACCGTTCACACCTAGGGAAGGCTGTAATTAGTTTACGTGTACGGCAACTTTTAATCAACTTTGACGACTAAAGAACACACGGAAACTTTACTCAAATAATCATGTTTTGCATTTTCATGGACATTTGCTAACTCAAATCGAAATATTATGCCATAAACAACAATGAACACACTTTCATAAATGAAACCAAGGACCGCAGTGTCATATGTGCAATTTAATATTCATAACGCAAACTTTGATCTACTCTTCAGGCAGATAGGTGCAAACGGCCATCTTGAAGGCGCTTGTTCGCATACGTGAAGATGCCAACAAGTTAGGTATGTGTTGCAACAGTATCCTATCGGTCTTCTGAGCACTTTGCGGTTTCGTGAATAAAACTTATTACCACCACGACAACACATCTCAAAATGGAGTATCCGTGATCGTGCATGAATGCCTGTGCAGCACAGGAATGAAAAAAGGATGATGCATCAACGCTGTGACTGCTGAGCCCAGTTTCCGGTTTCACTTGTCAAAACTTGCGCTCGAAAATGGTTATTTTAGATGGTGCAATTGGAAACCATTAGAAACAGAAAGCAGATCTGCCAGCCAGCAGTACTGTTCCAGCGCTTTAGCGGGCTTAAACTCGTTTCAGCTGACGGTCGCACATTTCCGCTCAAGCATCCCCGGGGTACGAACACGTTGACACGTTGACAGCTGTCGACAAGCTGAACCTTCGGGATTCTCTGCCGGTGACATTTCGTGCTGTTTTCGTGCCCCCAAATATCCGTCACCGTACCTTTGGCGGTGTTCACACTGAGACTGTTGGTCAATCTTTTTACAAACATTCGCAAGTACACAGCGAGTGCGTCAAAGGTACTGTTCGCCGCAGTCTGCCAATGCTTTCAAAAGTGTTGGTACTGAATCATAGAACGAGTGTCTACCCGCATCGGTGCTTGTCGTTACCCTTTCGCCACTTCCATTCCCGTTTTTTAGTGAAAAACTAAAGAAATATAAGGCTGAATATAACGTTCCCTAATACATTCCTGCCGCAAAAGCGAACTGTAAAGTAATAGATCATTTAGCTTCACTACTGCCATCGCTACTACGGACAAAAGGATTCCTGCAGTCAATTTTTTTTTACTCAAACTGATAGACGCGTAGAGTGAATGCGTATGGTGTTTTGTTATTTGTTTGCTTTTTTTTTGCTCAATTTGCAACATTTCCCTCAAAAATATGTTATCTGTAGTTTCTGAAAGTTCACTTACATTTAAGATGCATCAAATTAAACACTCGCAAAAGTGGCTGAGATTGGAATATGATTTATCCATCGTCCTTTGACACCCATATATCAGTGGGTATAAAACCTTTTCAAAGGTGTGCGAGAGGTATTAAAAACATTTATATTTTTTGTGTTTGTACGACTTAGATGTTTATGTTCTAAGGCTTAAAGATAACCTTTAAAAAAAACACAAACATGTACAATAGTTGTCTCAATGCACCTCCGTGGGTTGTTTATTTCCCCAATTACTATCAGCATATGCGCGTCTTTGCATTGGGATAGCATTGGAAGTATTTCGTACTTAGTTTGGTTGTTCATGTTTTGGCCTTTTCAACGTCTCTTTTTCCAAGTTAATTTACACGCACAGCAATAAACACGTTCACTTAACGTAACTATCAACATTTTTCATTAACTAAAATGTAGAAAAATATCTATCAAACTATCTAACACCGGTTCATATATTTGATAATATTCTAGCTTCTTCCGTTTTACCCAGTATCGTTGCGTATTTAGCTGTTACAAGCGCAACAATTAAATGTTGTCTTCTTTTGCCCTTTTTTTATAGCGTATTTAGCTCTGTTTCGCCATTTGTGCCATTAGGTTTAGAATATAGTCGAAGCATCTTGCAGGATTTTTGAGATGTATTAATACAGGGTTTGCACGATGAACTAGTGTGGAGTTCGAACCATTTACAGATTCTGTTTCACATGATGTGGAATATTTTCAATTGAAGTTGAAATTTGTAGCAAGTTTTCGATTCTCGAGGAGTAAAATGTTTTGGTCCAGAAATATCTGGATTGATTAAACTTCACCAGAAACGAGACAGCGCTACTGATTCCAGTTCAACCTCAATTGTTCTACTTCACACTGAACAGAATCCAGAATTTATTCACACTTTCGTAGTTCATCCACTGCCCATGTAATTCTATTTCTCATAAATTTGTTTCTAACCTCGATGCATCATGCTTCTTATTGTAAACTTTACTTTGTTAATAGTAATGGATGAGCGAAGCGTAACGCTCGGTTATAATGCATGTTGATTTCAATCACTTGTTTCCAACCATTCTTTGTTCATTTGGAAAAAAGTGATATTTTGTTATAATAGCGTGTGCCGCGTTGCAATGATCTTTCAGCAACTAGACGAAATGGGAACAATGTTAGACCCTAATGTCATTATCACTGAGCAACAGTGAATACATTTTTACATTGCCCAGTTCACAACTGCACAAATGGTGTGCCATCGCAAGCTGTAAATTGTTCGATAATATTTTTACCTTTCCTGATCCTTTCGTCGTTTTTGTATAATTCACTTGCCGGCGGTGAGTACTGTTGAGTGGTTTTCGCTATTGTTTTTCTTTGTTTTAATCCTCTATACTTGTCTTATCATCATATTGCACATTCCGAATTGTTTAGCTTTGTTTTTCCAACGGTCTTTTAAATGAAAATTGCAAACTTGGTGTAACTCATCGGAACTCAACGATCATTCAACAAATGAGGTGAACCTACTAACAGTTTTAAAAATTTAATTTTGATTTGTGTTTGAGTGTATGTTTTATCGTATTCTACTCGCCTTTATACGAAAAACACATCTCGTTCTCTCGTTCTCTGCCGCTATTCCACCCTGTAGGCAAAACTCCTTGATACGGTTGCCTCGATTTATGCTAGTAAAACTCATCCCGGCTGCTAACGTTAACTTTATGCGGTTTACTTGATACTGTGTTTGTCTCGCAAGCAAACGATCGTCGATGTTTAATTAAACAAACCATTCGAAGTAGCCTAGCACAATGCAGAACACACCAAACATTTGATATAGGTATGTGTGGTGCAGCGATGATGCTGTAAATAAATCAACCATTTCATTTGTTATCACACTAGTTATATTTTTCCTTACACGATACACCGAGTAATAAAGCAAGTCGTGACGAGGGTATCTATTGGTAGTATTATTATTCAGTGGATTGTTATAATAGCAAGCGCAATATTATGAAATGATACCACATTGAAATGATAAATTTTAAACTAATTATTCAAACTCCAGTAAGTTAAAGATTTGCAAAGTAAGTAAATGTTTATGTTTTGTAATAGATCTCTTAAAGCCAATATTTTGGGATAAAAGAATAGGTAAATTAATTATTTGTTTTTCCTTTACGTTTTCATTCCACTCAGCTAATGTAGAACGTCAAATCTGTAATGCACTACACCACAACAATCACGTCCTGCTCGGTGGTGGCTCACGGGAACAGGTCCTCGGCCAATGGCCATTCACCTTCGAGCGTTACATTGATGGACGGTGGGTTGATTGTGTGGTGAGCGTCTGAAAGTACGAAATGAAGCTGAAGGCAATTCTTTGTTTTTCTTCTGACACAAGCAGGTATGTTTTGATTTCAAATCATAGACGTTGCAGAGGTTCCAGCAGAGACTCCCGAAGAAAATACAGAATTGTTTAGCGTAAAGAGAAATTTTACATACCGTCTGATCCGCGCCAATTAATCAGCTTCTGGTTGCGTAGCTCGTCTGTAGTCGGGATGTAGATAATCTGTGTAGACTCACGGGTCGCTTGCGGGATGGACTCGATCCGTGCCAAACATTTCAGCACCAGTTTACCCTTAAGCTTACCAAGCCGCTTTTCGTCGATGTAGAAGCGGATTTCGAGCGTTCGATATCGCAACAGGAACCCATCATTCTCGACCGTTGTTTCATGCTGCGGCTGCAAGTATTCCGACGGAACCTAACCGCCAAGACAGGAAATTGAAAGGGTAAGAACATTTTTCAATCGCGTACCTAAACCGTTTATTGAGATCTCTTACATTTCGATCATTGATGTACCAGTAAAGCCGGGCTGGTGGACTGGACATGTCGGAAGAACAATTCGCTACGACGAAATCACCGAGCGCGTAATTATGCTGTGCACCATTATGCTGAAGTCCGTTAATGATGGGATCGAACTGCGGATATACTGTGATAGGACGGAGGGGTTAAGAGTAAAATGAAGAATTAGCTAATATTTAAAGAATCACTGTACCGGATGGTGCGTAGAGGAATATCTCTTCGCATGGCGGTCGCATTTCTGTACCCGATGCGGCAACTTTGGTCTGTACAACGAGCGCAAATTGATTACGATTATTAATTAATGGCACGGAGTGTGCACCGGTGGAGCTAATGGAGCACGGAATGTGCACTGGTGAAGCTAATGGAGCACGCCTCGGATCAATCAACTGGCAGGCCTGAATCGTTGGCCGCTCTTACACTGCCGTTTGAACTTCTTCCTTGGCGAGGCATCCATAAGAGATCCGAACCCAAGTTTAGCGAAGGGGTTTTCGTTGTATGCCAAGCAATCCGTCGTTGATTTCAGTTGCTCAACAAATTAATATAATCCCTTTTCCACTGTACAGGCAGCCAAAAGCGCACCTCCCGAGAGCATCACGTGATCTCCGACATCGCCATGAGTCAGGTATAAGGTTGCAGGTGCCCGAGTTTGTGCTGTGCTGGGCTGAGGTAATGGATGGAATTAAGTCGTACTGTTAGCCGAACACTTGATCAACCGTACGTGACGAGGAACACCACCAAACGGCACGTACCCCCCTCCTGAATGAGGCGAGGCTTTCGCTCGTCTTGCTTAGGTTCCCCAATTAGTCGTATCTAAAGCGATGCTGTTACAACTATTAGCACTCCCGATAGCTCCCACCTGCAAAACCACCGTTCCGTTTCAGCTCTTCAAAATACACTAGCGCCCACTAGCACGACTATCCGCAGGACCAATGCTTACGGGTCGAGCAACACCAATGAGCGAGCGCTCACGGTGGTGATAAAAGTGCAAATTGATGGCTAATTAATGTTGCTTTTGGCGTAATTAAGAATACGCCGAAAACTTTCTAATTTTTCATAATTATCTCATGCCCGTCGACACGCCCAGCTGCCCAAATTTACACACCCTTTTTCATTCTTTTTTTGCGGTGCTGGAGAAACCCATGAGTGGCGCAGCGGTTGTAAAGGAAGAGGATTTTAGTTTCATGAAGAGTTCCTTTCGCTTTTATGCGCACACACATACATCTTCATCTATACATATATACACGAATAATAAAAAACAAACACGTACCAACTGGAAAAAGAGTGGAAGGAACGCACCATGTTAAGTGCAGGGAAATTTTGGTTGATTTCTCAATTGGTAAAAAAAAACCAACGGTTGCATTTGTAATACTCATGCGGATATTAATGCACTTTTCAGGTAGAATTCTAACGCCGTGAAAAAGAGAAGCTATGTTATCTGTAAATGTAATTATACATATCACTGGTCGCCTCGTACTAACATAAATTCAAGATCGGCGTCGTTTAACTAAACTTGAGGAAAACAACGGGATATATTTTTAAGGGGCAATACAGAGAGCTCCACGGCATCTATCCATCAATGATTGCCCCTTATCTGTATGAACGAGTATTTTTGATGCTTTTGTTTGCTCTTCAGTTCGAGCTTACACCAATAGCGTGTAGCGGAGATTTTTCAGTTTCTCCTTTTCTATTCCATATGATATTATGGCAATGTTTGTTTCTCGTTTGATTTTTGAAATAACTGTTGGGTGCATGTGAATTTTAACGGTTTAATATGGATTTCAAGATTTTTTTATAGTAATAATTTTAGTACAACCAGCAATACGGCCTGGCCGTTCTAATCGAATAATAATTTTTTTTTTTAGTATAACCATTATTGTCTTTCCTCCTTCTATCCGTTATGTAGGGGTATAGGACAGGTTGACTGTTTCAATCATATTTGTTTTATGATTAAGTCATTATTTACATTCAACATTACATTTACATTCGAAAGTAGACATCAAGTGTCGTAAAAAAAAATGTGGCTCAAAAGCAGACTGAGGAAAATTTGGACCGTTTTGAATACAAAAACATGAAGTAAAGTATTCCAGGTCCGTATTGTTTGTAGTTTTGCTGTATATTTTGAAATGCTAGAATTACAACTACATTATTGTCAGGAAATGGTTACTCACACCGCTTTTTTGTATTAGGAATGATTACGTTAATGGTTAAGTTAGGAATTGAAACATTACTTCAGCAAATTCGCTTCCAATTGTCAATACCGGAGTGTCTTTTTCAAACTCTTTGATTAAAAGAAATCAAATAATACTAACATAACATTTCATTCAAGCAAGTCGAATGTGTTGCAAAGTTGCAAACAAAATATTCAGCAAATATGAAAACAAGTTTAGAATAACAGCCACTTTACTAAAAAAAA
>KZ063526.1:12655-24383 GCA_002091835.1 Anopheles maculatus
TTCAAGCAAGGACCTCTCAAGGGTGCTCCGACAAGGGGTGCGAAGAAGCTGTTCAAACCCCTCCAAATGATTGCTTTGTGTTGGGCTTTTGTTTGCCAATACATGTGCATCTGACGTTCAAAAGATTGCAGGTAATTCTATTTAGTGCCGTCGCCTACAGTGGCACAAAGCGGACGCGGACGAAAAGCATGTTAAGCATGATTCGTATCATCCCTTCAGGAGCAGTGTTGTTGTGTAATTTTTCATGCGGAAAAAGGGACAATTATTTCGGTGACATTTTCTTCAACCTCAAGCCGATCCCAAGCGCCTATTCGTCGAAATATTTGGAAGAAAAAACCATCGTTCTCATCCTTCCAAGGACTGAGCGGTATGTCTCGATAGGGGTTTTTTTCTTATTCTTCAGGGTTAATCCAATTTTGGCCTTCTTCAATCTAAGATAACGCTTTTGTCATAAGTAGAAATAGAAAGCTGTCTAAGTATAGCTACCTTTCACAATTGAACATATTTTCATTGAAATCTGAAAAAAAATGTAAGAGAAAGAATGAATGCTATGGTCTAAGTGAAAGCAAGGGTTCAAACATTCCAACGCTTTCTAATCGATCTAGGTTTCTAGGTTTTAGACTGGAAACAAACTCCAGTTCAACATAGAATCATCTGATGTTAAGACAATCCCCGTTTCGTATATGCGATGTATCCGTTTCGACTGACTGAGCAATTACTGGATTCCAAATATATTCACCCCACTGATAGTTTGCAATGAAACCGCTGTGCCTGACCACAGTTACAAACATCAAACAGTAATCGAAAATACCAGGGTCGGGCCACACATGGTTGGCTAGAACATTCGAGTTATGGATTTGTACTGGACGCAAGTACAAAGGCAATGGAAGAAAGAAAACAGAGAAAACTTCCGGCCAAAGGAAACGCCAAAGTGTGGGAAAACGTCCTGAAAACGGAAATCAGTGGCCATGATTTTCCACACCCATCGAATTGGCCGCACCATAAATAAAGAAGCATTATGAAATTGTACCGAAACGGATGTGAATGAAGACTATTCCGGACTGCTTCTGCCGGTGTTTGGCATTCGATTGGCCTTGCCTGATCCGCACAATGCACACACACACACACACACACATACATGAAAACTTTCGAAATTGAGTCAAGCGAACAGAGCAACGAGGGGCTTCGCGGTGGAAGAATGTGCGAAAAATGAATCTTTTATGTGTGAAGAAACCATGTACGAACATTGCCCCAGACTCACTTGTTAGTTTCTATCGATTTCCTGCAAGAATCTTATTTTTTCTACGCAATAGCGAACGAATAGCATCCAGCACAGCACCGGAAGAACCCGGAGAAAATAAGACTCGGCTACACTGACTGGGAAAGCCGCCCAACCCTAGGTGTGGGGGGATCCTTAACATTAGCGGCATTGTTAGGCGAAGTAGCACGGCAAGGATCAGAGTGACTTCCGCTAAAACCATCTCTCTCGTATCGGAAGCAAGGGTCATCATTCGATTGGCTAGCGGAAAGCCATTGGGAGTCATGACTCTCCGGTATTTTCTACGCCCACACCCAAAGGACCACCAACAACTTTGCCCAGCGAGCGGCGTATGGGAGCATGGCTTCGGATAGTTATTTGATAGTTTCCGGCAGTACACAAGGCACAACCAAAATACCCTTTCGTCAACAGTGAGCGTGACCGTTGTTGCGTACGTTGTGTTTCTTTAAAAGAAGTTAATGTGTTGGAATTCCGAAGTCGATGTAAACCCTAATCGACTAAAAGTCAGTGTAAAAGGCCCGCGTCCAGCCGGTCTGTGGCGACCTACAGAGCCTTCCGAAACCGAGCCCGAGTAAACCCGTACGTGGCAGGAATGGGGAAGACCGTCGGTCGGACAATACCAACATGTGTAATCCTTCCGTAAGCATGATTGATGACGATCCACTTCCTTAACCTGTTTCGGAATCATGTCGCCCTCGTCGCCGCGGCTCGACGTCCTGAGAACTATACATTAATGTCGTTCTAGTGCTCTATCATTGCTGCTTCCTCTCGTGGCCGTATGCCGTTCGAGCAAGGCGTGAAGTCTGTCTAATTCTCTGTCATTAACCGCCGCCGAACCGAAGCGCTTGCTTAATATCTTCTTAACCCTTTGCAGCGAATTAATAACCCGAAATTAAAATGATATTATTTCACACCACGGCAGTTTGTCGCTAGTTCATAGTTTCTCTACTCGCCCGTGGGACACTCAATTGGTACGGGGAATGTAATAAATGTGTTTACAATTCATTACGATCTACCACACATTCCTTTGCGTTGTGCGAGCTTTAAGCTGCATTCGATCGAAAGTGTTCGTAGTTTAAGAAACCATTGATTAAAACTCCATTTTTTCTTGCTCAGAATTATCACTATGTGAATCTTCTGGCTGGAGCTTCAACTTACGAAAATGTTCTCTACTGTTAGTGCATTAAAGATAGATTAATTTAGTTCCCGTCAACAGTGGCCCATGCTCTTCCGGCGAATTTTGTCATTGAGGTTATAGAAGGCCATAGGATTAGGGCGGACACAATTAAGTTTAAAGTCTTACCGAACAATAGCGGTATCAATTGATCATAATTCAAATTCTCGGTAGATTCTAGCTTCCTGTCACACAATTCGGCAGCCTTGCGTTTCTCTCGACTTACGATTGTTATTCGATAATCGGTTGAATGCATTATCTCCTCTGTTCGGTCTGACCGTCTGTTTGAGGTTAATCCCATGATGACTATGCCTGTGTGACAGTAATGTTCTCCAATTAAAATATCATTGTTGTGGATTTGCGGGACAGACAGGGAATTCCAGTCGCTCAACTATTAGTCAGTAAGCTAAACCATGTTATTAAATCTTCATGAGACTTCTGTTTGGTTTTATTTTTCAAACATTTTCGTCATTTAACAAGCCTCTCAATGGAATTTTCTTTCCATCAAATTCTGTGCGTATTTTTCTCGGGAAAACCTTGTACAAAAGCACACGTTCAAATGGATTTATGTTGGGCTGGCATGGGTTACCTACATGTGCCTCAGGCATTTAGAAAAGCTGGAGCAACCAACGTGTGCGTGTATGTGGGTGTGGGTAAAAGTTCAAATGAAAGAACTGCTCTCTTTGTTGAACAAGATGTTTCTACCGATTACTGATGACTAGAAGTGCTTGCTTGGCATGATGAGGTGCTTTGCATGAGGAGGATTCAATTTCAATCGAACAAGGATTCAATTTCATTTGCAGCTGGGTTGCAATACTCAATCCGGGTCTGTTTTTCTTACACCTTAGCTATTAGCAAAAGGATAAGAGTAATCGATAACGATGTGTTCTTAAAGGTATAGCACGATAAATGGTAATTTCTTCATCCTAATGAAAAAGTGGTTGCAATTCGGAATGATAGGAATTGTTCATTTCGAGTGCTAGTGTGATTGAAAAGGTCGCAATCATAGCTGCTTGAATGTGATAATCCAAATGTCGTACAATTGGCAAATTTCTTCCAATTTACATCGCAGAACGAATCGCAATCATTTTTAGAACTTCTCCAGGGTTTCGAGGCCGGGCGCATTCGTTCAATTTATTTGATCTCCTGCTAATGCTGGCCATAAATATTGCGGTAATAGATGCATTTTCATACAAATGGGATCGGCGAGCATAATTTCCTCGTCTTGATAGGTTGAGCGAAACGATAACGCCATGCAGTTATAGTTAGCGGATATGTTTTTGAGTAAAGTTTTTTGGCATTTAAGCCTGGCAGCTATTGCCGGTGCGCCTTGGTTGGCATCGACAGTATGGAATTGCTGAACATTCGGTCACAAACAAGCAGATCTAATTTGAGTTCGGCCAGCCTTGTTGTCTGCCCGCGATGACTTCCCATGATGCCAATAATTGTTTTTGTATTGAAATACATTTAGCGGCATCGCAAAACATCGCCGATTGATGGTACTGCTTGCAAACAAACTGAAGCGCACAAGGTTCGCTAGGGTCGACTATGGAGAGACAGTTCTGCGCAACTGAACGCAACAGCCAGAAAGGACAAACAGTGCGGTTTCTTTTTGTTACCGTTTTGGTTGATCCCGTGCCGTCACGCTCCGGCGCAGAGCTGGAAATGAGAAAATCAGTCGTTTGTTTAGGTGATATTGCACAATCTGTTGTCTCTGGCAGTGGTGCAAACGATTCCAAACCAGCCATCCGACTTACCAACCAACGAACCAGCCAACCAATCGAGGCTTGAACCGGAACCGGAAAACAAAACACAAACAGCACACCACAGGCAGCAAGTCGCGCGCGTAAGACAATCTCCCGGAAAAATCCTACTCGGAAATTTCGGAGAGAGCGAAAAGTTTTCGTGTTACGCTGTCAGGTATGTTGTTGTTTCGGCGATTGGTAGCCGGAATCAAAATGTCACAAAGCGGGAGAGAAACACATTAAATACCATAAACACGGTCGTTTCTTTTCCACTCAATTTAGCCTGTAACCTAATACCACAGCAGCCGCAGCAGCGAGCCGAGCAAACCCAGCGAACCGAACCGTAGAACCACTCCGTGCTCGGAGCGGTTCTTCCTCGTGTTCCCCCCATTCATCGTCACGTCAGGAAATGTCGGGAAGGCACCGTGTCGGCGGCAAATCACACACCGTAGCTTTCGGGAGGATCGTATTGCTTGGCGTACGGGGACCAACGACGACGAGTCCTTCAAATAACTAGCGCAATTTATTGAAAGACGGACTCGAAGGAATGGGGAAATGCCTGGATCCGCTTTTCCATGTCAATGCGGATTGACACAGTTTCACAGGTTTCATGGGTTCGAATTAGGTCACATCATTCGTAGAGTTCACTAAGCATATGACAAATGGGGCCGATATAAGTGGGTGCGTAAGGATGAGCTTTTTTTCAATTGGAAAAGCTTAAATTAGCACAAGATATCAATATGATTTGGAAGAAATGGTTGGTTTCAACTGCAAATTACCCACTACCCGCCTATTCGCTCTAGTCCTAACGCACATCGAGGGAATGAAGATAGAAAAAAACGACCCACTCACAATGGAATAGCGCCCAACATATCGCCCAACAGCTGATGCCGACGCGATACAGCATTGCCCGCACATAATTGGCCAGCCTTTGGAGGTAAGCCATTGAAGCGGGCCTTTTTTCCGGTTCGGTCGTACGACCACGGCCGCACACACAGATTGGCACCACCATCGGATATTCGTCGAACGCCATTGTCGTCACGCGGAGATAGAAATGTCGAAAGCCATAAATCGATTTATTATTTATGACCATCGAGACATCAAGCCGGTTTGGCCGCTGGTTCATTTCCCGAATGACCGCTGATGGTTCGCTATGGAGTATCGGACAAAGCCTCGATTGAGGCACGGTTCGGCCCATTTGGCATCCGACCCGACCCCGTTCCTCGACCGCGGACCGATGCTCTCCGATGGGCTGGAAGATTATCTCGGTGTGAGTTGTTATCGGATGTTCGTTCTGGTCTTGCAACTGTCCAATTTCAGCCAGTGTTATCCTGTAGGTTTTCATTTTATCCCCAGCACCGCCACCCTTTCATTCCCCACACGCGGGAGTCACCACCCATCCGGGGTACTGGTTATAAATGGGTTTTCGGGTGCGTGATCGGTGTTTTATGGGTGATATATGAACCGCCGAAACGGACACCGGAATGTCTCCGCCGTATTGTGGTCGGGCGTGTCGGGTGATCTTGGATTTCGTTCCCCACTGTTTCAGCTCATCCTCACACTCCCCCTCCCCTCCACCCCCTCTCACTCCCCTTCGCGCTGATCGTTTGTCAATCCATCGCGCTGTGGAACGAGGAGTTTTGGTGATTTTTAATCATTACTCTTCATCAGCGTAGCTCATTGAAAGTGATTCGCGCCATTCGGTTGGGATTGTGGATATCCCAGCGCTTCCTCATCGCATTGACCATGGCTTGCATACTCGTTTGCCGTTGCTGCTGCTGCTGCTGCCACACGAGTCGTAGTCTTCCGTGCGTCAAGCCAAACACTCTTTTCGGGTTGCTCCGTGTGGCGGCCGTGTTTTGCTTCCCATTTTTTTTTTTTTGGTTTGGAAAACCGAAAACCACAAGAAATGACGACACCAGGCAAGATGCCTAGATTCCCAGCGGACAAATTTTCAAGCACGCCGAGTTTGAAAGTGTCAGACCAAGACGATGCCGAGCGGGAAAAAGATTGATTGGATGTTATTGAGCTTGCGGACGATTTTCGGTGGTTGAGCACTGTTTTGTGCATGGATGCTTCTTTGAAAATTAGTATGTTTACCAATCAATCATTCTAAGCCGCCTTCTATTCTCCTTTTTTTGTCACTTTTGGCAGCATGTTTCCCTTTTCGAGGGAGGTTCGTCGTTGTCTGGCTCATCCAGCAACCACACCTCGCCAACTCCCAACGCAACTGGAATTTAAAGCATGGCCATCCCTGTAGGTAGAATGGAAGAAACCATCGGCCGAGTTTTACTCGAACAAGAAGCACCAGCAGCCAGCCAGAAAAGCACAAACAAACGTGTTTGAATAGGTTGAAGTGTTTGCTATTCGAGCACAACAAACAATGATAGGTTTAGTTGCTTCAGTTTGGTACCAAATAGTCTTCCCGTTCACCACAAAGCATGGGCCAGTTGTCAATGTGGACCGTGCATCACAAGCCACAAGCCAATTATCTAATAATACAACATTGTTCTATCGATGGATGCAGTTAATTACGCTGTAAAAAGTTAATTACACAAATACCCCGAGCCAGGAAAGTGGCGTTAGCTCATTAACTTGCCTTGGCAGGGAATGCATTTGTGCATATAATATCGCTTTTAATTTTATCGTTCCATTATCACTCGATGCCGCAAAAAACTTTTGCACAATGCAATATGGTTCGTAGCATGTGTTAGTTACTATTACATTCAAATGCGCCTATCATTGCAGACCCGATTGTGACAGGATTTTATACCGACAACACGGACAAAAAGAAGTGGCAAAAGCTTTGTGTTTTATGTCCTGCGAGCGAGGAAACAATTTATTGATTCCAACCAATAATGGGCATAGATATTGCAGCTCCATGCTTATTGTGATTGCATGACTGAGTGCATGTCGCACTGTTTCGTAGGATCGAGATCGAGAGGAGCAAAGCGCAACCGGTCAGGAAATGGAAGGAAAAATCGGTTACAGCCAGGTATCGAAATTAATCTTCTCCCATGTGGTGCAATTTCATATCATTGCACGAGGATCATTGAGCACTCCGGTGCATTCGCCGCATCGAAGCCAATCCCCAACCCGGCAGGTCCTGCAGTCAGACCTTCTGCCACCGGGTATCGGAGCGAGAAAAGTGGTTAGGATATTATTTATAAGCTGATGTAGCATTTTCCAGCGTAATTCTGCACCTGGTTGAGCACACATTGGGCGAAATAATATGGAACCGTACCCTGCACCAGACCAGCTCATACAGAAACAATCATCTATCTCCAAATCGATGGTCGGATGATGTGTGTAGAATGAGAATTGGGGCAAAATTAATATTACCTGTTCAGATATTCCGTTCCACACATTCGATACCATCGGGCTCGCATCGTACTGGTAGCATTGTGGTTTGGTCATTTGAGCTAGCAAGCATGGTTGGAAAACGAGCCAACCAGGACTAGGAGGTCCTGCAACGGGCGTACACGGCACTGTTAATAATGCTCGTTCGTCGTGGAAAGCGATGTAAAGCTGCTAAATAAAGGATATTCGTGATTGCCAAATGGTTCAGCTGTCGGGTGCTTGCCCGCCAGCTGACAACGGCTACGAAATTCAATCATGTCGCTCCTACGGCACGATGCATCAATTTAACTGTGCTCGAAAATAAAAGAGGCTTACCATCGCATTTGTCATCATTTGTCTCGATTAGGAGCACCGAATTCGCATTGATTTTCCAATAGTGTACCGTTCAATGCCGGAGTTCATCAACGCTGACGACGATACCGACGTGTTCGGTGTTTGGTAGGCAGAGCTCTCCAACGGAGACGATTATCTGTCTTCATCCGCAAAACAAACAAGTTTTTCCTTTCTATTGCATTACACACCCTTGCCAACCGGAACACGATGTCATTCGAGTTGACCCTTTTCTTCGGGCGGCCGGTTGTGATGATCACGTTGTCATATGGTCCCCGATTCCAAATCATTAGTCCCGAAATCGGAGGAAAGTAGAGCACTGTGCGTCCCTTTGTCTGGGGCGCGTGCATGAGAGCTACGACCAGCTGCATACAAAAGGCTTTCCCGAATACCCCCAACAATTGCACTCCGAAGTGCTGTGTGTGTGTGTGTGTTTGGGTCTAATCACATTAAACACTTTCACATCTTTCACAAATGGAATCGAGCCGGTTGGCTCTCAATCCGGTTGTCCGGAGCCGTTGTTCCTCCACTCAGCTGATTCGATGTGGTGTTGTGGTCACACATTTTTCCCGGGCTGCTCTCCGAATCAAATTACAGCTTCCCCTTTAATCATCTTCCGGTTCGGGTTCTGACACAGAACCGTACAACCTGTGCTGTCGAGTGCTGCTGTGCCCACGGGGAGGCAGCCTTGAGTCGATTTGCGCCAGAGCCAAACACGCCCAACGTATCTATCATACAGATGTTTTCAATTACACATTCTCTCACCGATCGATAGCCTGCCCTGAAGAGCACTGTGGGCAAAAACGGATGAAACCGTGAACCGAGCTTCGGCTCAAGAGATCCTTGTAAAGGTGCACAGTCAAGCTTTTCCCGGTAGCAAGCGGCCACCCTGCAAGCGGGCGCAGGATGGTACGCAGAAAGGAGGAACATCGAATGCCCGCAGGATAGCAAGCGTCAGTTGCGTGGGTTGAAGGAAAGAATCGAGAGTTAGAAAGTTATACGGGGCAAGGTTATGTGGAAGTCGTGCCGGTTTCTCACCTTCATGCCTCCGAGCGTACAGCGATTGACTTGTTTCTCGAGAGGACGGAACCTCTACTTGTACTCGAACTGTTCCATATAACAAAGCGGACAAGGCTGAAACAGATGGATCAATAAGTAGGCCTCAGAATTAAAAAAATCGGAATTTTCTACCAAGCTTTTCCTCAGCACTACCAAACAGTAGGCAGTGGCGGTTCGAACACAATGGTTTGAACTGCACGGCACGGGCACACATATTTTGTCTTGAGTATTGTCTCAGCAAATAGTCAAAAATGTGGTTGAACTAGAGTTTGAAGCCGGCCCATGCGTGCGGAGGCAATTTGACTCCCTGAGAGTCTTATGGCTGTGTTTGCCGATGCCTTCATTTGTTTTATAACCCCTTCTGTGCACGCTCCAGCACACAGAGTCACACACACACACACACACACACGCCGTGTTCCGGGCATCAATACCCTCATCATGTAGGTCCCAATTTCCCTGCCAGCTGGCACTCGGACTCGGAGTTCCTGTGGACATAGTATTAATTTCCATCGATGCAATGCGTATGCAAACGCACAAATTAAACACGCTATTCACGTACCTCGTGCCTGTTTACTGATACGGGCCGAGGGCGGACGGGCGACACGTTGGAGCTAAACCAAACGAATGGAAGAAATCTCATTGTAAACGCATCGCATGTGGCCACTCGCAATCACTCCAACCTGCATGGGAAGGAAGCCGGTAGCACGGTTGCGCTCATGCCGGCAGTTTGCATGGGCTCAAGTTGATGGGTTGAAGTACAATTTGTTGTAAAGTGAACATTATGTTCCAATAAGCAACCCTTCATTTGTCACTGTGTTGACTAGAATGCACGCCCGGTACGACCAGCATGTAGAGCAGAGTGCATTGTATACGCACACGTTCAGAACGATTTGAATATCTAGCTTTCGGGCCATTTCGATGCACAAGTTGGCAGCGGCAGTGACCGCTTTCTGCCGCGAGAATCTTAATTAGAAATTGGAAAACTTCTGCAACCATTAGAGCACCATCCATAACACCCAAAGTGGGACGAAAAAACTGGAAGAAGCTTATGATGTTTATTATTAAGATATTTATTACTTTACCTCGTGTGTATGCATGGCTAACCCTAATTAAATCCGTAAAGTTTCACGAATCATATGATATGGTTTACAGCAATGCGCATGCATATTTCGCTATCAACACCCACAGCATTTAAGCACTCCACTGCTAAGTTTTAAGCACCCTCGAAACAACGAAATAACGTTATTAATGAAACACCAGCACCATCAGCCGTGTGTTTGGGAGCAGTTGACCATTTCGGCGTTTGGGCCATTGCTGAACCTACATTTTCCAGCTGGCAGCTCTTATTGGGTGCACACTGCATAATCGATATCCTTCCAATGGCTCGCACGTTCAGCTTGTGCTAAATCGATGGATTTATACGAAAAGAGGCTTTACCATGCACGGGCAGGATTGTGAACCGGAAGGGTGAGTACCACTTTGCTGCACCGAAATTGAATGTGCTCAAAAATGAAAATCCAGTTGTTGAATGTACTCGTATGTTCCGTTTTGTTTTTTTTTTGTGCTGACTACCTGCTCCATCCATATTGCTGCACTAGTTCCATCTTCGGCTGCTGATTATCTGCGATACAATCAACGAAATCCGATCGAGTTGATATATTTCGCGCATGTTAAATGGCAAATTAATTAATATGCAATAAATTCATCATCATTCGCAACACTGGCCATTTTCGAGGACAAATGTAGCCTGGATGGATGCCAATTGTATGTGTGCGGCTGCTGGGCGTGTGCGTGTGCTATTGATATGGACAAACGCGGAAAACACACGTGCGGTGTGATTAAAACGCAAAGAAATCGTTCGTCCGTTGACGGGTACACATCACTGTCGAAGAGAATGTGTGTCAAGCGTTTCCACGAAATAGATTATTTAACATTCATCAAATTATTAATAAATCAAGCTCCAATATCACTTTTCCGCCGGTTCAGTGAAAAGATTATAAAGTTTATCTTGTTCCAGAAAATGAGTACTTTGTTCCACGAAAGTCATGTGGAAATGGCATGCTCAAATTAGCAAAGAGCTTATTGCGCGAACAGCAGCATATTGGCACTCTCCCATTACTTCGGCCCATCTCATCTTTATTGGGATGATATCGAAGAAAAAGTGCGCAAAATGGTGCGTTTGTTTGCGTGAAGAACAGTAGACTTATCGCGAAAGTTAATGATGTTGTCTGCGTTGTTTTGTGTTCTGTTGCC
This sequence comes from Anopheles maculatus, assembly GCA_002091835.1. Classification (NCBI taxonomy): domain Eukaryota; kingdom Metazoa; phylum Arthropoda; class Insecta; order Diptera; family Culicidae; genus Anopheles; species Anopheles maculatus. The sequence continues at coordinate 23,856 of KZ063526.1, forward strand.
TCGCGTTCAACAAGAGACATCTTTGTTGGTGCAAAAATTAATCTCTCGCAGTTAGGCTTCATTAGGCTTTGGCGAGGCGGATACCTCACCGCCCTCTACCTACGGTGCCACAGCGAACCACACTTCATTTCCTATCAATGTTCCCGAACAATTCGCTGCACCACCGGCAGCAGGAGCAGAAACCATCCGTCGCCAAATTATAATGAAAAGAAGCGGGGCCAGCGCGGGAAAATCCCAGGAAACCTCATTACGGCGCAAACTTTCTTCTTCCAATCGATATTAAAAGCCCATTAATTGACCACCCTCTCGGGAGAATGGACAAACGCCCTTCGGATGGGGTGTCAACGGATGGTTGAAACCCGCAACGTTCGTTTTCCCGAAGGAGTTGGCGCCCGGGCACAAGGAAAACCGGCAAAAACTGTCACGTTCATTTGTTTTTCCCGAAAGCATAAAATCAAACAGCCTCGTCATTGAGCGCGCCAAGCGTCCGGAGGCAGGGGCAGGATCGTTTTTTTTTGTTTTTCCCGT
>KZ063527.1:0-18929 GCA_002091835.1 Anopheles maculatus
TTTTTTTGCATGTTGCTTTACCGATGTGCATCCCGCCATCAAACAAACGAAGAAAAAACGAAATAGTTCGGCTGCCCTAGTGCAGGTAAGGAGACGATAGGAGTTACGTGAGATCTGCCGGGAACTCGTCGTTCCCCGGTGCTACTTGCATTCGGAATCCGGTTAGCTGCTGCTGGTGAGAGAAACACTGGCAGCAGTAGTTGCAGCAACAGCAGCAGCAGCAGCAGCAGCAGGGCCTGTTGAGCCTGGGAGAGCTACTGTAGAGCACGGTAGTGCCGATGAGAGTGAGTGCAGTCCACTGGTTCCCCATAGTCTTGTTTGCGTGCTGTGCCAATGAATCCCGTGTTGCATCCTGGTGTGAGCGTCCCTGGTGCAGCAACTGTAGCCGTGCGAAGCCCATTCCACACCAGTGCGTGCTCGTGGGCGATTGTTCTTTAATCGACTCCAAGTGTCTGTGTGCGAGTCCTTGCGCAACTTCCCAATCTTCGGTGTGGCAGCCTGGGATTTGTTTTTTTATTGGCAAGCTTACCGGAGCGAAATTCCATCAATAGCTCAACTGGTTGCCATCGGACAGCAGCGTTAGTGAGTGGTGGCCCGTTTTGTGATACGGATTTTCGGTACCGTCGGGCACTGTTGAAACAAACTAAGACTACAAATACTCGCTCTCTTGAATGCAGCCAAACTTAAGGATGTCTTTCTAATCTAGATCTCGATGTTCTAATTCTAGGATGTTTGTTTAGCTGGGTAGGTGTCGCGGGATAGCATAGAGCAGGCCAGACCGGACGTGACAGAGCAGTGTGGCGAACTTTTTTGCGTGCAAATGAGTGACCACGTCCCGGCGGCCCGTTAAGTGTCTGACAGACGTCTCAACAGTGTGTGCCCGTGTCTGGTGTATTTTGTTTTTGCGAACAAACAGTGCAAGCGATCCACCGAGGTCGCATCCACCCGCAAAAAGCTTCTCCTGCCTGCTATATCCCTGCCAAAGCGAACGTGTAAGCGTACAAGTGTGATAACAGCCAGTGAGGTAATGGAGGTGTAAAATCCATTTCCATAAAGGATAATAAGGCGAAAATATTTAATTACACTAGGTCAGTGGCTAAAGCAGAAAAGAAAACAGCCTAACCATACTCTGCGGTGTGTGATTGCGTGAGTGTGTGCATGTTAGTGGAAGACACAAAAACAAAAACATCGAGATCCATCGCACGGTACGCCCAAACCACGACCACACCAAACCAGAGGAACGGTGAGGAACGAGCGTCACCTCAACCTCAACCTTTTGCAGCCACAGGCACGCGGCCGTCAACTGTCAAACCATCCAGTCGGGCGCCCTGTACAGATCACCATCAGAATGCCGGTGAAAAAGCAAGGTAGGTGTGTCAAGTTCGGGGCGGTAGGTGTGTGTTGTTTATTGCAATTGTTTTTCGCGTACAGCGTGTATATCCTGGGCGCTTATTGTTTTCGCGCAACTGCTTTTCGTAGGAAGCTGCAAAACGGCAAAGTTATCAATGCATCTTCCGCGCCTTATATACGTTAGCCTCTGCACCCGGGCACTAGTTTGCGATGATGCCAACACATATGGCCGGTGCGGTTGAGAGCGATAGCGAAGTGTGCGAAACGAGGTAAAATTAGATTACATCTGATATGGAAATAAAATCAAATGCCTCGTATACGTGCTTCACCTTTGTATGCTCGGTTTGTTTGGTCAAACCGACTATACTTGCCAACTCCGGTAGTGTTGAGGACGGTTCGGAATGGATTCCGGATTCATTGGAAAAAGATCAGAAATTTAATTATGCAGCATCCTGGACCAACCCCAACGGCACAACCACAGAACCACCTACACCTCCATGCGCCAGGTTTGGGAAACTTCTCTTATTTACCGCGACGCACTGTCTGCCGGCCAGGGAGTGAAACTCACACACACCGTATTCCTGAGAATGAATTTTATAGTCCTGATGAATATTTGTTTGTGTGTCGGTATATTTATTACCACTTTTTGCTATGGAAACTAGTTGCGAAACCCTTATTTCACCATGGTGGACTGCATTTTACACAGCACCAGGTATCATTGATTCTAGGTTCCATAGAAAAATGAGGGGGTTTTTAAACACAGTTCTGCAATCGACACCGTGTCAATGGTTTCCTGTCCGCTTCGGGAACCTAAAGGGAACTGATGGACTGCGCGGTGTGTGTGTGTGTGTGTGTGTGTGAGTGAAATCCAGTTTGTTGCCGTGGGCGAAATCTTACTTCCTGGTGTGCTTTATGTTACAAACCCGGTAAGCTGGCTTATAAACATACAGTACGCATGCCACACTACACACATATGCCAGACGGGCAAACATGTTTGCAGCGGTACTCACAGCAGTCGTGTGTGAAGTGTTAGTTAATCCTGAACGCTACTGTTATATAATTACCATCAACAGACCGCTCGCCCAATGGCTTCGATGTCATGGAGCTGAAAGGGTTTCTGTTGTTTTTTTGTTTGTTTGCCTCCATTTGCTGCAAAGAATCCAGCAGAAGTACACTGGAAGAAGCGAGTGAGCGCGAGAGAGACAAAGTTACAAATTATACACAGATTGCTGGCAGACTAGCAGGACAAAGCCCCAATAGCAGGGTGTATGCATAAGGTCCCCATGGGGAGGAAAGCTGGTGGAAGTTGATGATTGCACTATACCTACACACACACACACAAAAGGCCTGCACATCGTCTGCCAGACACAAACGTGTGTGTCCCACACACCACCGGCAGCTACTAATGGCGTCCGGCTCCCACTCTGGTCAATGTTTCCTGCCAAACGGACCGGCGAACGGACGGGTATTGCGGCGACGCTCGAGAACTTTGCGCCCTTCCGTGTGCTTCCGAACTTCGCCCAGCTTTGACCCAGTTAAGAAAAAAAATCATGCCTCACCACATATATCCCATACTTCGATCGGCAGGTGTTTGCAGGCTTAGAGTCGGCAACCTAAGTGAATCCTGCTTTTAGTACGGTTGGGATTCCGTTTATAATCTCATGCGATATGGTTTCCGGGGGCGGGGTTTTCAGGATCTTCTGCAATGCGTTATGATTCGCGTCTCTAGGCAGAGGTACTCTTAAACACTGGCACACCATTAGGTAGAAGAATAAATAATACAACCATGATGATGAGCTCCGGTGTATGAAATGCACCATGATAAGCGATGCCCTATCATCACCTATTAACTAGACACCGAGTCTCGGCGGTGTGGCATCATACTATAGGCCCTATGCATATAGAGCTATCTTGAATCAGATTAGCAGAAGGATACTACATCGCTACCTGGTGAGCATCTGATGCCGAATCAAATTCGTTTGTTGTCAATGACAACACAACTGTTTCGTTACACAACTACCTAGTAAGGAGAGCTGTTTAACCCTGTTTGCTTAGGCTTCACATTGGTTTAATGTCGCATCTTATCTTTATTTCTAGTACAAAATTTGCGACTTAATAGCACACAAGCGAAACCGACTTTGACAACTCTGCACCGCCACCATATTGTCCATTGCAAACGATTGCGTAGCGGTGTACTGGCAGCACAAGTTGGGTAGTTTTATTTATCGCCCAAAAAACGAAAAAAAACGAAGCCTCTAATTCACAACCTCGTTTGCTATCAACGTGCGGAACCATTGTTGCTGATGCGATAGAGAGCCAGTGGTGTGCTTTAGGTACAATAGCTTCCTATCGCGCACAAGACCAACTTTGCCCGGTACCGTACGGATGGTACAGGTGTTTAAAAGTGAGCTTGTTCTAGGATTGTTCTCCATACACACACACACACACACACTCACACACGCATACACATGCAAGAGCGCAAATCTGTTTGATGTGCACGATGGTACCGGGATGCGTATGAGTGGCATCCATTCATCGGCCCATGTGATGGGATCGGAGACCCATCGTACGGTGTGGTGACAAGTGCGCCCAGCAACGTTGTGCCACACTTCAAACACGCACTAGCAGCAACGTTCTGAATGGACGGACATTTTTTTTTTATTTAGTTCGTGGTAGAAGATGAAGAAGGGTAGCGCCGCCGTTTCTGTTGATGAGATACGGGACGGCGTAGCAGGAAAAACTTTTCACTTTATCAGTGAACACTCCTGCTTCATAATGCTCTTCCGGCATCAAGTGCTCCGACAGGACGCTAGGAAACGAAGACATTTGCTGCTGGAGGCAAAAAACATATCCACCCTGGGAAAACGATTGGATGGCACACTGGTGGATGGCTATTGCAACGAGGTGGCAAAGTGGAACTCCATCGAGAGGTAAAACACCCACGCCTTTAATATGCATCGATCGGGCACAATAACGCGCTTCATATCTGAACCGTTGATGATGGTGACAGACGCGAAAACGAAGGAGAGAGAGAGAGGTTGAGATCCGGCAGCTACACAATGGACACCTCATCCCACCACTACACGCGCAACCAGCAATCAACGGCATCGCTGTAGTATCTATCAGTACCTCGATACACAGGATACCGGTGCCACTCGATACCGGTGTTGGAGAGTGCTTGTGAAAAGCTGGCAAGCTAAAAAGTTGTCACGTTTCATCGAGTCTTACGCTGGGGGACCCGTCAGCTCACCAAACCCCCTTCGGTACGGGTCGGGTGATTGGATGCATGTAGCGTAATGCTTGCGTAGAAAGTTCTGAACCGTTCGATCTCGCTTACCACACACACACACAAACATTATCTCGGCATTGTTACAGATACAGTACGTAACTACAGCCCGAATCTCAACAACAGCCTAGGTGCTGTTGCATCCTGGTAGACGCGACTGGAAATTGCGGGCGTTCGGGCAAATGATTCTAATTTTAAGTTTTGCAAACTAGACCACACTTCCGACAAGGTTAATTTCACAGCAGCACCACACAACAGGGTTGATATCGATCCCTGAGCCCTGTACGGTCCGGGCAGTGGCTATACATGACAGCTTTCGGTATCCCAGGTTCCGCATCTAGGTCGAACTGTCAAAGCAAACGTCTGCCAGTCGGTCGTTTACAGCACAAAGCACACATCCTTTTCGGCGATGTGTGCGGGCTTACGGAGATGATTTGTTGATTCCAGATGGTTCACGAGCGCCAACGTCCAGAGCAGTGCAAGAGGTGGACCACGATCGATATCCGTAACCCCATATACCTGGTGTTATGGGATGTTTGGGAACAGTTTTACGACGCTTCCAGCTCCAACCTTACACGACCCTTTAGCTCCATTTTGGGGTGGGGGTCGAAAGGGTCGCTTTACCTGTCCACCGCAGGAATAGCACGAGCTGTGCTAGTTTTTGTCACGCTACGTGTTGCTTTTCATGCCGAAAGTTTCTTTTGCGGGAATGAATATCCGACCCTCAAAACAAAAAAAAAAGAATTAAAAGTCTTCGTCCTCGACGCTTGCATACATGCTGGCAGACATACGTGTGGCACGTCCAACCGCCTAGACGGCGGACGCTCAGAGCAAGCCGAGTGTTTGTTTGTTTGGTACCGACGAACCTTAAACTTGGCTAACGTTTAAAAATAACTTACTTTCCGTTTTATCATGCATTTTCTGGTGCGGTTTAATGCTTCTCCGATTCCGGGCTTTCGTTTTCCGACACGAAATGACCGCACTTTCGTACCATTCTTGGTGACCAAGAATTGGTTGTTGAATGACGCGTTGGTTGAATTACGGGTTTCGGGTGGTAGTGTTACGAACTGTTCTAGCCTATCTTGCATTACTTCACCTTGTACTGCTGGGGGAAAACACTCTCAGACATCGCCCTGTAAATCGTATCGTTACCGTTCTATTTTTGGTACGGCGTTTTTGGTGTGAGCTGACTGTCATACCCGGCCCGAACCTTTGATGATGAATTATAAAGGCTGTGTTTGCTTTTTTTAACTGTGTCTTTCTCCCTTGCTCTCGCTCTATCTCTCTCTTACTCTTGCCTATATTGTTCGACTCGAATTCTAACCCATTGCTTCGGCCCGGCGAACTGCTAGCCTAGGGTAACTCTGTCAGAGAAGAGTAATTTCTTTGAATTATTCCGTTTACTCGACTTTTTCTCGCTACGGGCGCTTTTCCAACTGCTGCGCCAGTATTGCGAAAATACTTCACTCTGGTGACTTGTAACTTGCGGCGATGGATGAATATTCGTAAAAAAGTATTGTTTGATATTTCATTCAAACGCTTGTGCCGCCATTGCTTGCCGATCAAATACCGTACATTGTTGCGAAACAATTCCTCCAAAAACTAGAGCAAACAGGTGAAGATTTCCCTTCTTTTTTTGCATAATTTTTCTGCTCCCCCGTTTTAGTTGGTGTAGATGCTATTTTCGGTACGTATTATTTGGAGCAAACCCTTGCTGGTGGTAGAGAGGCGGTTGAAGGGTGTGTACTTACTTGGACAAGCTGGTTATCGTATGTCAAAAAGAAGGATACACTTGGGTTTCTTTGTTGTTGTTGATACCTTCCGGATATGTTGGTTGAACAAAGTAAATCATAATCAAACACAGACGGACGCAAACAAAACCACTACAAACACATACAAACATTCAAACACTATTTTAATTTGCGGCAAACAGGGATCCATGCAGGCTTACTACAGACCAGTCGGGCATACGCGTATCAGTACTGCAGCGCTATAGCTGCAGTAATCGTTTACTAATACTGAAGACGGGGTTATATGCCGAATGACATGAAACAAAACGAAGATTGTGTGTCTTTTTCGGAGTGTAGTTGTATTTAAATTGTTTAATTGGATAATGCATGTTCTTGGCTCAAATAACTCGCCCAGTAAATCCAGTGAACTTCAGCGAAGTAACATTGACATAACAAGTGTGTATGGCTAGAATTATCAACAGGAGAGCTGACCTCAAATTTAGAACAACTAAAACAATACCAAACACTTTAAAATTCTACATATTAAACTCGAAAACTGGCCTACAAAACAACAACAAAATGGGCAAACTTATTGACACTAAAAAACTATGAACGAAAATGAATCTACGCGTATCACTTCGCCAAGGATGTCTAAATCCTGGTGCTTAACACAGCCAAAAGCACACAAGAAAGAAACACAAGGGAGCATGCACACACACACAACGCGCACAACGGAAGCGAGTGGGAAGATGGCTATCTAACGACTCACTTTGGTTGTCGTCAGCCGGGGCGACGGTAGCTCAATGATCGGCTGCTTGTCCACCTCCTGCTGGAGCTGAAGTTGTGGCGGTGTCTGCTGCTGCTGCTGCAACTGTTGCTGCTCCTGTTCCTGTTGCTTGATGCGGTTTGCCTGTTGGGGGGACAAAAAAAAAAGAAAACAAAACATCCAATTAGCACACCAGCTTCCAATAGTTCATACGCTTGCGGCTAGTTATTTGAGGGAACTTTGGCAGTTCAGTTGGGCGAAGGCATCGGGCTTACGTACACTCACTCGCGATTTGGCAGCATGATGCGGTAGCGGGATTGAGTCTGTACAAACCGTGTAACGATCACTCGGTTTGTCTGTGCGGCGTCTGGGCGACACGTACGATGATATCCGGTGCCGCGAATGGCGAACGATCGACACCCAGTCAATCATGGTTCGCAATGGTAGGGCAACGAGGGCACTGGCTGACTAAACAACACTATTCACATTACGCCTCACACCTCACACGGGACTTTCAGCACTCAGTTGTACTGGTTGCCCATTACCAAGCTTATCTGGTGGTAGTGAATTGATAGAGAGATTGAGAATGGTTGATAGAAAGAGTCCTCGAGTTTAGGCCGAGAGCACGTCTAAACCAAGAACTCTGATTATCCTGCTGTTCCAGAGACTACACGCAGTTTGGATCGTTTAAAATTATAAACTTCAAAACCTGATGGAACGTTACGGCCTAACATTTCTCACACCAAGGAATGGTTCTATTAACGGTCGACCACCGGACCTAAACACACCTTCCAACAATCTTCACGGACATTAAGCAACCAACTGATGCGACCTTTCAACCTTCCATTCCTTCACGGACAGTATAATTTCATTCTTTATCACATTCTTTCCCCTACCACCAGCACCATCCCACCGAACCCCACGTGGAAAAATCACCCACTCAGATAGAGATAGAGCGTAGGCAACACGTTCACGACATCGGAATACCCCATCAGCAAACATTATGGGATTAATAAAATAAAAATAAAACTAGCCTTGACAGGCCGAACAGAACTTATACGAGCACGCTTCTGCTGTAAATCGTCTCCAACGCCTGTACCGCATTTCCTACGCCGTACAGATATAGAGGCTGTTGAACTTTTTTTTGGATTCACAAACATACGGCAGGTTCCACATCGATTCCACGCCAGGACATAAGAATGGTTCTACAACAATGAATGCGCGCACGTGTAGCAGACGCGAATCACACGATCCTGACACTGATCAACCTGCAAACACGGACACGAATAGTGCAGGTGGCAAAACAAGGATCAATACGGGTTCGTGACGTTACACATCAACCGAGCAGGAACAATGGCTAACGTCAGTGAACGATACTAACAATTGCAAAACAAAACAACAACAACAGGCACAAAACACAAATCCGACTACACAAGCGCGTCCGCGGTCCAAAACAAATCAATCTCAACTAGTCCCGTGTCCCGCCCAGAGTGGCGCGGAGAGTCACAAAACCTGTTGGCGTCCACCAGGGGACGCACCAAAACCCGTGTTGTCCCGGGGACGCTACGACACCGGGAGCCGGAGCTGATCGAGCAAGAAAGCAACACACAAAAAAAACAAACGCGGGGGCCCAAAACTCGTGTCTGATGATACCCCAGAACAGAGGGCAAGCAGGCAAGAAGCCACAACAACAACAACAACGATCCTCGAGAGATATAGAACACCGGCACCGTCAAGAGAAAGAGCGAACGTGCACACACAAACACACACTCAGCAGATTTCTTTGCGTCCGAAATTAAGTTACGGCTACTAAAACGCACCCGAAAACGTCCGAAGGACCGGAGCAGTAGTGTGGGCAGTGCAGCCGGGCTACAGGAAGCAGTTGATGCTGGGTGGTTACGCTCGATTTTTTTCGTTTGTTTGTGGAAGAGAAATTGGTAGTGGACTGGTTGAAATCAACACGATACGTGCGCGGTTCAGAGAGCGCACGCGAGAGTGTGTGTATCTGAGATCGTAAACCTTCACTGACAGCACGCGGCGAAAGGCAACAGGCGAAGAAGCGCGCTTGGGTGTCATCTATTCGGATGCCACACTATTATTCTGCTTCTCTTAATATAACCTTCGGCTATCGCTACCACGCTATACCTTATGCACGGATTGATACAGTGCGATCGGCCAACCCGGGCCTCTGCACCGGTGTGTGCGTGTGTTTCTTTACGATCCTCGGCCAATGGACGGCAGCATTAAAGCATGTGCTAGCCAAATGTGCTCATATTTCACACCAATTTGCAAACGATTCACGATCTACGGTACCACCTTCTCCGTGTGCCAAACGGGGGTCGTACCAGGGGTTCATCATAAAATGCCTCCTACAGACATATGGCATTTGGTAGCGTGCGTTTCTGGCCGAAAGGTGCCCGTGTACTGCAACCAACGACTAGACGATCCTCGAGATGGCAGGGATCGGCAAGATCAATCTTTGGGGCATACCGAGTACAGATTTTTTTCTCAGTTGTTTCTTGCCTACTGACCTCTAATTTTACAATAACCTCTGGTGGTCTTGACAGTTACGTCCAGTTCCAGTTCCAACCGTCTGAATGAGATTCGTTACCGGCCCTTGCTTGTTATCAAACGCCGCCACTTCTACAAAACCATCGTACCCATCTCAACCGATCAATATGAGCGAGAAAATTTATTTCCAAATTTACAGCCGAATAAATGGAACAGTCGAAGCTGCAGAGTGACAGCTACAGAAGCTACAAAGCTAATTAGTTTAATTTGAATTGACAGTCAACAACCATACTCGCTCTGTACGCCACGAGCTCAGCCCGAATCACGAACAATTTACGCTCGGTCAATCGGTTCGTTTGACTAATCCAATTACATCAATGTTGGCACTTTCCCGTACAATAAATAAACAGTCAAATATGGTACACCAATTTTTGTAAACTCGTTAGCATTTCGGTAGAAAAACTTTCGCACTTTTTTTCGCCCTATTTTTCGAATATTGCTTGATACATGCTTTATATTTTGTATGAAGTGGACGAATTCTACTTTGCATACTTTCAAGAATTCAACTCAAGGTACTATCAAACTTTAAAATCCGCGTATCTAGGAGTACTTTTACCACTCAAGTTCTTTACTCCAATATGCTTTAAACAATGCAAAATAGCACCAGACGACTCATCACGCAAAGTCTTTTAAAGGCATTCGGAAGATCTCTAAGTTGATCTGGGTTCTGGGCCGACAACAGCGCTAGACCGTGAGCGGTATCGAGGATCGCTGATAGCTGACTGTATGTGAATACTAGCGCTTGCCGACCACTGGCTAGCAGTGCCGATTGGCTGTTGTACACCCATGAAGCAACCCGTAGAGTGCAGCACTCGTTTAGCAGTGTACATACTGCGCTAGCAGAATTGTTTGCCGGGATAGGATATAACCCAAAAATATCTCGACTCGGATCATAGCAAAATGCAGCGTGGTGCGTTGGGGTCGGGCGTACTGGCAGACAGACATATGAGCTTGTTATTAATTTGCAGCAACGAAAAGAAAAAACACTACAGCAGCTTAAATAATGACCGGTAAGACGAAACAGAAGCGAGCATCCCTTTCGCACTCCCATCTATCACCCTATTGGTCAGTCTCATCTTCCTGCACCCGGGTAGTATAAATGCCAGTGCCCAAATGCCGAAGGTTCCTGCCGTACCCGGTACCCGGTACCTGATGCTGTTACGTTTCTAATTTTAAAACAATTGCCTCGTGTTGTTTGCTCGTGCAGCTTGCGTGCTGATTAAAACCCAGGGAAGAAAAAAGAATACCTCACAGAGGCGAGCTTTTACCGGTGTGTATACCGAACAGTAAGAAGAAAACGCTAAAACTGGATCCGATTTCACGTGTAAGGATTCGCTTGCTGCCGCATCGCCGTCCACACATACTTACTTCGTTCGCCTTGATGGCATTGTCCTGTTCCCATTTGCTAGCAATCAGCAGCGTTTCTGCGGTCTTCTGCTGTACGGTTTTCGATTCGTCCAGTAGTGTCAGCTCGTAAAACTCTTGTATATCTGTGTGGGAGGAGAAAACGTACAGAAAGCGCTTGTAATGTTGGTATATTGTATGTCAAGACAGGAAGAACGGGGCAAAACAAAAACCCAATGAAACGATTAAGTTAGATGATGAATCGCTGTCCTTTCCATCTACGGTAGTAATATAAAATCATCTACCATCCGCGCACACATACACGCCGGTAGAGACGCGGGACCGTGGTAGCAGTCGAGAGATACATCATCTCAGACAAAACGGCGTCCATTTGACCTTCTTGCCGGTGGTGCGCTTGTTCTGACGACCGTTCTTGTTGTTTTTTACGACAAACCAAGGAGTATTGTTTCGGATCGGTCTCTGCTGGATGTTTTGAGATGCGGAACGAACAACAATCACTGAACTCCTATTGCTAGAAAGTTCTCCACCCAAACACCGCACCGGGTAGTCTGCAGCAAGTCGATCCACCCATCTCGTCAGCCAACGGGTACGAGTTATTGGGAAGTGTAATAGGATTGGAAGCAAATGTTCCAATCATGACATTCAACGCTGTCACAAAGTCTTTACCATCTCAAAAAAGCTCTCGTCAGAGACTTCATTGTCCGACGATGCTGTGGATGCATTGAAGGTGTATTCTTGTGTGTGTTTTTTTTTGTGTGGTGCAAAAATCTAGGACACGTGCAATCTCGTCTACACTCCGCACCGTTCCATCCGGTTCCGTTCCGGTTGGCTTCGTTCCGCGGAAGAAAAAAAAAATCGTTCGAGAAATCGATCGAGCCGCAAAAGCAAAAACCTTCTCGATGGCGTCTTCGGTGTACGGCTTTTCGAAGAAAGATCTCTTCCACAGCAGAAGAGACAGCTCGCCCACCTACAGACACACACACACTGGTTTAATGATTCCAAAAAGAAAGGACAAGCAAAGCCCATGACAATCGATGCGCGCTTGAAGGTAGACAAGCAACGAGAGAGAGAGCGAAAAAACCTCCAGCAATCAAGCAAGTTCTTTTGCATCTCATTTCACCGGCTAAATGAAAGATTGAACAAGTCCTGTTTGGCAGCGAAAACGGAAACTGCCAACTCACAAACACACACACCACACGCTTTTCGCACACGATAAGGCACACAGGCTAAAATTGTCGAAGAAATTGGAGCAACATTCCGGGGTGTTATTTTTAATGACGCAAATGAAATGACGCCGTAAGGTAGGCAACATTCGGCCAGATGGTAGCGTTGGAAGGATGGACTCGCTGCTTGGTGGAACCAACCTACGCCTACAGTTTACCCAATTTCCGCCCCGACGGGCGGTGGCCTCGATCAGCTTGACCAAACCGATGTGCAGAAGAAGCACGGCATGTGGTCCAGAGAGCCTACTACCCTGCCCGGACTTCTGGATCGCTCGGGCAGTCGTCGCTGTGGTAGGGATTTTGGATAGCGAGACGTCGTAACGGTGTAGCTGTGTGTGTGTGTATACATGTGATGCAACCTTCATTGAACAGCAGCAGTTGCGCTTGCACAAGCTTCATCTTGCTAATTGTGTGCTATAAATAGAGCCGATTGTTATATCTGCGAACGCTGCTACACCTAGACGGCGAACAATCGGGTTTCGCTTCCATTAGGGCGGTTCGTACGTACGTACGCTTCACACGCTACAGTGAAACAGATTTCGCCACTGTTATGTCCTTCGGGTATTCGGTGCGCCTGCAAGGTAGGCAACGACTTACCGAGCAGTGCCTGGAAGAGGCGCGATTTGAATATCCGGATGACACGTTCGATGGCGCTGCGCAGGGCACGGTCCTGCGGTGACGATAGACGGGAATGGTAGTCCTCCAGCAGCTCGAGCGCCCGGTGTGCCTCTGCGGGAGAAAGATAAGCGGAAGAGCAAAAGACGGTTGAATAACATTAGCGTACGCTTGATGCGATATAAGATATGATACAAGACAATAAAACACACTGACACTGACACAGAACCGTCATCTAGGGAAGCAACACAAATAACTAAACACTCAATTAACACGCAGCAATCGTACCCATTACCACCGGTAACACCTGTCATAACTCGTATCGTTTAATGTGTCGGGAGTTCTATTTTCGGTGACTGGTGCCCGCATGGCCTCGGCCCAACACAACCGACCACTGTGTGTCACCGTACTCTGCCCAAGACCGTTTAAAGCGAGCGCGTCTTGGTGTGTGTGTGTGTGTGTGTTTTATTAAAGTTTATTTTTCTAGTCTACTACGCCCGAAACTACAAAAAATAGTCAGGACACGCACTAGATTCCAGCGTGTTCTGCCCAATCTCGTACGTACGGAGGTTTGCGTGAGCGTCGACCATTTTTATTGCCCGCTCCGTATCTCATCTACCATTTTTGTTTTGTTAATGCTGGTCATGTTCTTGCTTAGCTAAGTAGTACAGTCCCTTGAGTGGGGGTTTTGGGTTGGTTTTTGGAGGGGGAGTGTACCAAAAATAGAACGGTAACGATACGATTTACAGGGCGATGTCTGAGAGTGTTTTCCCCCAGCAGTACAAGGTGAAGTAATGCAAGATAGGCTAGAACAGTTCGTAACACTACCACCCGAAACCCGTAATTCAACCAACGCGTCATTCAACAACCAATTCTTGGTCACCAAGAATGGTACGAAAGTGCGGTCATTTCGTGTCGGAAAACGAAAGCCCGGAATCGGAGAAGCATTAAACCGCACCAGAAAATGCATGATAAAACGGAAAGTAAGTTATTTTTAAACGTTAGCCAAGTTTAAGGTTCGTTGGTACCAAACAAACAAACACTCGGCTTGCTCTGAGCGTCCGCCGTCTAGGCGGTTGGACGTGCCACACGTATGTCTGCCAGCATGTATGCAAGCGTCGAGGACGAAGACTTTTAATTCTTTTTTTTTTGTTTTGAGGGTCGGATATTCATTCCCGCAAAAGAAACTTTCGGCATGAAAAGCAACACGTAGCGTGACAAAAACTAGCACAGCTCGTGCTATTCCTGCGGTGGACAGGTAAAGCGACCCTTTCGACCCCCACCCCAAAATGGAGCTAAAGGGTCGTGTAAGGTTGGAGCTGGAAGCGTCGTAAAACTGTTCCCAAACATCCCATAACACCAGGTATATGGGGTTACGGATATCGATCGTGGTCCACCTCTTGCACTGCTCTGGACGTTGGCGCTCGTGAACCATCTGGAATCAACAAATCATCTCCGTAAGCCCGCACACATCGCCGAAAAGGATGTGTGCTTTGTGCTGTAAACGACCGACTGGCAGACGTTTGCTTTGACAGTTCGACCTAGATGCGGAACCTGGGATACCGAAAGCTGTCATGTATAGCCACTGCCCGGACCGTACAGGGCTCAGGGATCGATATCAACCCTGTTGTGTGGTGCTGCTGTGAAATTAACCTTGTCGGAAGTGTGGTCTAGTTTGCAAAACTTAAAATTAGAATCATTTGCCCGAACGCCCGCAATTTCCAGTCGCGTCTACCAGGATGCAACAGCACCTAGGCTGTTGTTGAGATTCGGGCTGTAGTTACGTACTGTATCTGTAACAATGCCGAGATAATGTTTGTGTGTGTGTGTGGTAAGCGAGATCGAACGGTTCAGAACTTTCTACGCAAGCATTACGCTACATGCATCCAATCACCCGACCCGTACCGAAGGGGGTTTGGTGAGCTGACGGGTCCCCCAGCGTAAGACTCGATGAAACGTGACAACTTTTTAGCTTGCCAGCTTTTCACAAGCACTCTCCAACACCGGTATCGAGTGGCACCGGTATCCTGTGTATCGAGGTACTGATAGATACTACAGCGATGCCGTTGATTGCTGGTTGCGCGTGTAGTGGTGGGATGAGGTGTCCATTGTGTAGCTGCCGGATCTCAACCTCTCTCTCTCTCCTTCGTTTTCGCGTCTGTCACCATCATCAACGGTTCAGATATGAAGCGAGTTATTGTGCCCGATCGATGCATATTAAAGGCGTGGGTGTTTTACCTCTCGATGGAGTTCCACTTTGCCACCTCGTTGCAATAGCCCATCCACCAGTGTGCCATCCAATCGTTTTCCCAGGGTGGATATGTTTTTTTTTGCCTCCAGCAGCAAATGTCTCCGTTTCCTAGCGTCCTGTCGGAGCACTTGATGCCGGAAGAGCATTATGAAGCAGGAGTGTTCACTGATAAAGTGAAAAGTTTTTCCTGCTACGCCGTCCCGTATCTCATCAACAGAAACGGCGGCGCTACCCTTCTTCATCTTCTACCACGAACTAAATAAAAAAAAAATGTCCGTCCATTCAGAACGTTGCTGCTAGTGCGTGTTTGAAGTGTGGCACAACGTTGCTGGGCGCACTTGTCACCACACCGTACGATGGGTCTCCGATCCCATCACATGGGCCGATGAATGGATGCCACTCATACGCATCCCGGTACCATCGTGCACATCAAACAGATTTGCGCTCTTGCATGTGTATGCGTGTGTGAGTGTGTGTGTGTGTGTGTGTATGGAGAACAATCCTAGAACAAGCTCACTTTTAAACACCTGTACCATCCGTACGGTACCGGGCAAAGTTGGTCTTGTGCGCGATAGGAAGCTATTGTACCTAAAGCACACCACTGGCTCTCTATCGCATCAGCAACAATGGTTCCGCACGTTGATAGCAAACGAGGTTGTGAATTAGAGGCTTCGTTTTTTTTCGTTTTTTGGGCGATAAATAAAACTACCCAACTTGTGCTGCCAGTACACCGCTACGCAATCGTTTGCAATGGACAATATGGTGGCGGTGCAGAGTTGTCAAAGTCGGTTTCGCTTGTGTGCTATTAAGTCGCAAATTTTGTACTAGAAATAAAGATAAGATGCGACATTAAACCAATGTGAAGCCTAAGCAAACAGGGTTAAACAGCTCTCCTTACTAGGTAGTTGTGTAACGAAACAGTTGTGTTGTCATTGACAACAAACGAATTTGATTCGGCATTAGATGCTCACCAGGTAGCGATGTAGTATCCTTCTGCTAATCTGATTCGATTAGCTATATAGAGATAGCTCTATATGCATAGGGCCTATAGTATGATGCCACATCGCCGAGACTCGGTGTCTAGTTAATAGGTGATGATAGGGCATCGCTTATCATGGTGCATTTCATAAAAAATGGAATCAGCAAAACGAAACGCGAAGGTGAAAGAGCTGAACCTGTGTTTCAACTGCCTCCGAGTCGGTCATCGATCCATCGAATGCCTATCGAGCAAGGCTTGTTCGAAATGCTCAAGGAAACACCATACGCTCTTGCATGACTGCATGAATCAAGCACCGGAGAAGTCCACCACACCAGTGCAAATGACTAAACCTCCCCCTGCAGTCCGGCCAGAACCATATACAGAAGCAATTGTCCGCCCGTCATCAAACACCGCTGTTCCAAACAACCGCCTGTTCGAACATAAGACCGCGATGTTAATGACTGCACGTGTGAACCTGAGGAACTCATGCAATACGAAAATACCCTGCCGTGTACTCCTGGACTCCGGTTCCCAAGTGAGCTTTATTTCGAAAGCTATAGCCGACCGCCTATGCCTTCCAAGGGTTCCTACGTTTGTGCCCATCACCGGAGTAGGTACCGTCAAGACCTGCGCTCGCGAAAAGATAACCGTGGAAGTCGAAGCAAGATGTTCCGACTTCTCAACGACCGTCGAATGCTTGGTGATTCCTAAGGTGACAGGAGTCATCCCAACGACCCAGCTGGATGTGTCGACATGGCCAATACCACCCGGCCTGTTGTTGGCGGATCCTGATTTCCACACGCCAGGCCAAATCGACATGTTGTTAGGCGTATCCCACTTCCTGCGTCTTCTCAAATCGGGAAGGATGCAATTACGAGAAGACCTGCCCGAACTGCAAGAGACTTACTTTGGATGGGTCGTCGCAGGGGACGTAGAGGAACAAAAAGACGGTCAACAATGCTGTATTGCCACCACCGCCACCCTTCCCGAAATGATGAAGAGGTTTTGGGAAGAAGTAAGATTTCGCCCACGGCAACAAACTGGATTTCACTCACACACACACACACACACACACACCGCGCAGTCCATCAGTTCCCTTTAGGTTCCCGAAGCGGACAGGAAACCATTGACACGGTGTCGATTGCAGAACTGTGTTTAAAAACCCCCTCATTTTTCTATGGAACCTAGAATCAATGATACCTGGTGCTGTGTAAAATGCAGTCCACCATGGTGAAATAAGGGTTTCGCAACTAGTTTCCATAGCAAAAAGTGGTAATAAATATACCGACACACAAACAAATATTCATCAGGACTATAAAATTCATTCTCAGGAATACGGTGTGTGTGAGTTTCACTCCCTGGCCGGCAGACATTGCGTCGCGGTAAATAAGAGAAGTTTCCCAAAGCTGGCGCATGGAGGTGTAGGTGGTTCTGTGGTTGTGCCGTTGGGGTTGGTCCAGGATGCTGCATAATTAAATTTCTGATCTTTTTCCAATGAATCCGGAATCCATTCCGAACCGTCCTCAACACTACCGGAGTTGGCAAGTATAGTCGGTTTGACCAAACAAACCGAGCATACAAAGGTGAAGCACGTATACGAGGCATTTGATTTTATTTCCATATCAGATGTAATCTAATTTTACCTCGTTTCGCACACTTCGCTATCGCTCTCAACCGCACCGGCCATATGTGTTGGCATCATCGCAAACTAGTGCCCGGGTGCAGAGGCTAACGTATATAAGGCGCGGAAGATGCATTGATAACTTTGCCGTTTTGCAGCTTCCTACGAAAAGCAGTTGCGCGAAAACAATAAGCGCCCAGGATATACACGCTGTACGCGAAAAACAATTGCAATAAACAACACACACCTACCGCCCCGAACTTGACACACCTACCTTGCTTTTTCACCGGCATTCTGATGGTGATCTGTACAGGGCGCCCGACTGGATGGTTTGACAGTTGACGGCCGCGTGCCTGTGGCTGCAAAAGGTTGAGGTTGAGGTGACGCTCGTTCCTCACCGTTCCTCTGGTTTGGTGTGGTCGTGGTTTGGGCGTACCGTGCGATGGATCTCGATGTTTTTGTTTTTGTGTCTTCCACTAACATGCACACACTCACGCAATCACACACCGCAGAGTATGGTTAGGCTGTTTTCTTTTCTGCTTTAGCCACTGACCTAGTGTAATTAAATATTTTCGCCTTATTATCCTTTATGGAAATGGATTTTACACCTCCATTACCTCACTGGCTGTTATCACACTTGTACGCTTACACGTTCGCTTTGGCAGGGATATAGCAGGCAGGAGAAGCTTTTTGCGGGTGGATGCGACCTCGGTGGATCGCTTGCACTGTTTGTTCGCAAAAACAAAATACACCAGACACGGGCACACACTGTTGAGACGTCTGTCAGACACTTAACGGGCCGCCGGGACGTGGTCACTCATTTGCACGCAAAAAAGTTCGCCACACTGCTCTGTCACGTCCGGTCTGGCCTGCTCTATGCTATCCCGCGACACCTACCCAGCTAAACAAACATCCTAGAATTAGAACATCGAGATCTAGATTAGAAAGACATCCTTAAGTTTGGCTGCATTCAAGAGAGCGAGTATTTGTAGTCTTAGTTTGTTTCAACAGTGCCCGACGGTACCGAAAATCCGTATCACAAAACGGGCTACCACTCACTAACGCTGCTGTCCGATTGCAACCAGTTGAGCTATTGATGGAATTTCGCTCCGGTAAGCTTGCCAAAAAAAAAAAAAAAACCCCAGGCTGCACCACTGAAGGTTGGGAAGTTG
>KZ063527.1:19472-35951 GCA_002091835.1 Anopheles maculatus
CTGCTGCTGCTGCTGCTGCTGTTGCTGCAACTACTGCTGCCAGTGTTTCTCTCACCAGCAGCAGCTAACCGGATTCCGAATGCAAGTAGCACCGGGGAACGACGAGTTCCCGGCAGATCTCACGTAACTCCTATCGTCTCCTTACCTGCACTAGGGCAGCCGAACTATTTCGTTTTTTCTTCGTTTGTTTGATGGCGGGATGCACATCGGTAAAGCAACATGCAAAAAAAAATAGGTCCTACCTCCAACAGAACGAGACCTCACAGGTAGCATCCCGATCTAGCACACCAAATCTCGTTACAACTCTCTCTACCGTACCGGATTTAATTGATGCATCGGCTTGGTTATTTTTGCCTGTTCCGGGCGAGGCTTAGAGACTCGTAGGCTTCGGGCTTATCAAGTTACCGGAATTGCTGCCTGCTCCAAAACTACACTTGTAGTCCCGAGACCGAGATCCGACAGCTAGTGGCGTGTTGATTGATCGCTTCCTAAAACTTCCTCCCCCATACGCACACACCAAAACACATCACAGATCACCGATCGTTGCATGTGTGGCTTCTTTGTGTGGCGTACTTGGCGTTGGTTCGCTCGTTTTGAACGTGACCCAGCGTCGATTGATTGGGCGGAAGCTCTTTTGTGTTTGTATAGAAGCAGTGGCTGTACGCTCCGGCTAATGTAAACACACACGCCAGCCACTTTCTTCTCGGTGTAATCGTGCCAGCACAGTAATGAGTGGGGCGCATTCAAAAACTTGTGACTGGTGCAGAAAAAGGATGCGTAAAGAATGTCCGAACCACGTTTGAACGACTTGGAACGTTTAACTTTGAACTCTGGTTGTAAAGTGGTTGGACTGTTGCAGGGAGTGTTGGGATTATCAGAACGCTTGCCAGTGTTGGAGCTGCTAGAGTCAAATTACCATACCATGTAGGATTCTTGCTTGCTATATCGTTTTTAGCTCACACAGAGCTCACAAATTCACCCAATCCTAACACAACGTTCGGCTTCCTTCAAACTAAACTATGCACTTGAGTTTGCTTGCATCAAATACAACGAACTTGTGCGAGACGGTTCTCTATCACGAATTATTGATCTTGGGGAAACTCTGATTAAAGCTAGCCAATCCACATCTCCTTGAAACGCGTCGCAAGGTAAGAACTAATGTAGGGGAATGCCGGCGCAAACTGCTGAGCAATTCTTCTACAACTATATCGGTGGCGTTGCACTTTAACTCCAGCTTTGTTGCTGTGTACGGTCATATTTTGTAACGCGTTAGAACTTCCACTTGCCACCAACAAGAACGATAAACTGATCTGACACCCTGACAACCCCCAAGACATCACCGATTACCACCGCTTGCCAGCCGGACGAGTGACTGCTGACTGGTCGCCTTTTTTTGTTGCTGTTCAACACACAAACAAACGGACTGCTAATGCACTTGTGTGTTTTATGTGTGAGTGCGTTTAATAATACATTTGCACAGCACGCAGCAATACTAACTTCCCCGGGGGTAATGGTGTGTATAGACTGTTGTTGGTCACCGCCAAACGGTCAACGCCGACCGTGGTCAAGAGATATGCGAGATCTGATGGACATCCACGCACTGCGCCAATAATGCCGTGCTCGCGGAATCACGCGGAACCGCAGCAGTTAAGGCGAACCCTTTTTCACCTTTATCTTCTTACCAACTGCTTTTCCAATTCACTTCACAAAAAAAAAACACCGAGTCTTCTTCTTCTGGTTGCCTTTGAAACGTCAGCAATGTCTCGAGGCGTCGTCACCGATACACACACCTCGACGAGCTTGCTTACGAACGGCGAAGGAGTTCGGGAAGGCAGGAACGGGAGGGGGGGGAGGGTGGTGTACTAAAAATACTTATGCTCTTCCTCACCACACTACACCGGCTCGTCTACTATCGCCCCCTCAACCACCCCCCCCCCCCCCCCCAAACGTCAACATTGCTCGCTTCTGTTTCGTCTTACCGGTCATTATTTAAGCTGCTGTAGTGTTTTTTCTTTTCGTTGCTGCAAATTAATAACAAGCTCATATGTCTGTCTGCCAGTACGCCCGACCCCAACGCACCACGCTGCATTTTGCTATGATCCGAGTCGAGATATTTTTGGGTTATATCCTATCCCGGCAAACAATTCTGCTAGCGCAGTATGTACACTGCTAAACGAGTGCTGCACTCTACGGGTTGCTTCATGGGTGTACAACAGCCAATCGGCACTGCTAGCCAGTGGTCGGCAAGCGCTAGTATTCACATACAGTCAGCTATCAGCGATCCTCGATACCGCTCACGGTCTAGCGCTGTTGTCGGCCCAGAACCCAGATCAACTTAGAGATCTTCCGAATGCCTTTAAAAGACTTTGCGTGATGAGTCGTCTGGTGCTATTTTGCATTGTTTAAAGCATATTGGAGTAAAGAACTTGAGTGGTAAAAGTACTCCTAGATACGCGGATTTTAAAGTTTGATAGTACCTTGAGTTGAATTCTTGAAAGTATGCAAAGTAGAATTCGTCCACTTCATACAAAATATAAAGCATGTATCAAGCAATATTCGAAAAATAGGGCGAAAAAAAGTGCGAAAGTTTTTCTACCGAAATGCTAACGAGTTTACAAAAATTGGTGTACCATATTTGACTGTTTATTTATTGTACGGGAAAGTGCCAACATTGATGTAATTGGATTAGTCAAACGAACCGATTGACCGAGCGTAAATTGTTCGTGATTCGGGCTGAGCTCGTGGCGTACAGAGCGAGTATGGTTGTTGACTGTCAATTCAAATTAAACTAATTAGCTTTGTAGCTTCTGTAGCTGTCACTCTGCAGCTTCGACTGTTCCATTTATTCGGCTGTAAATTTGGAAATAAATTTTCTCGCTCATATTGATCGGTTGAGATGGGTACGATGGTTTTGTAGAAGTGGCGGCGTTTGATAACAAGCAAGGGCCGGTAACGAATCTCATTCAGACGGTTGGAACTGGAACTGGACGTAACTGTCAAGACCACCAGAGGTTATTGTAAAATTAGAGGTCAGTAGGCAAGAAACAACTGAGAAAAAAATCTGTACTCGGTATGCCCCAAAGATTGATCTTGCCGATCCCTGCCATCTCGAGGATCGTCTAGTCGTTGGTTGCAGTACACGGGCACCTTTCGGCCAGAAACGCACGCTACCAAATGCCATATGTCTGTAGGAGGCATTTTATGATGAACCCCTGGTACGACCCCCGTTTGGCACACGGAGAAGGTGGTACCGTAGATCGTGAATCGTTTGCAAATTGGTGTGAAATATGAGCACATTTGGCTAGCACATGCTTTAATGCTGCCGTCCATTGGCCGAGGATCGTAAAGAAACACACGCACACACCGGTGCAGAGGCCCGGGTTGGCCGATCGCACTGTATCAATCCGTGCATAAGGTATAGCGTGGTAGCGATAGCCGAAGGTTATATTAAGAGAAGCAGAATAATAGTGTGGCATCCGAATAGATGACACCCAAGCGCGCTTCTTCGCTTGTTGCCTTTCGCCGCGTGCTGTCAGTGAAGGTTTACGATCTCAGATACACACACACTCGCGTGCGCTCTCTGAACCGCGCACGTATCGTGTTGATTTCAACCAGTCCACTACCAATTTCTCTTCCACAAACAAACGAAAAAAAAATCGAGCGTAACCACCCAGCATCAACTGCTTCCTGTAGCCCGGCTGCACTACCCACACCACTGCTCCGGTCCTTCGGACGTTTTCGGGTGCGTTTTAGTAGCCGTAACTTAATTTCGGACGCAAAGAAATCTGCTGAGTGTGTGTTTGTGTGTGCACGTTCGCTCTTTCTCTTGACGGTCCCGGTGTTCTATATCTCTCGAAGATCGTTGTTGTTGTTGTTGTTGTGGCTTCTTGCCTGCTTGCCCTCTGTTCTGGGGTATCATCAGACACGAGTTTTGGGCCCCCGCGTTTGTTTTTTTTGTGTGTTGCTTTCTTGCTCGATCAGCTCCGGCTCCCGGTGTCGTAGCGTCCCCGGGACAACACGGGTTTTGGTGCGCCCCCTGGTGGACGCCAACAGGTTTTGTGACTCTCCGCGCCACTCTGGGCGGGACACGGGACTAGTTGAGATTGATTTGTTTTGGACCGCGGACGCGCTTGTGTAGTCGGATTTGTGTTTTGTGCCTGTTGTTGTTGTTTTGTTTTGCAATTGTTAGTATCGTTCACTGACGTTAGCCATTGTTCCTGCTCGGTTCCACAAACAAACGAAAAAAAAATCGAGCGTAACCACCCAGCATCAACTGCTTCCTGTAGCCCGGCTGCACTACCCACACCACTGCTCCGGTCCTTCGGACGTTTTCGGGTGCGTTTTAGTAGCCGTAACTTAATTTCGGACGCAAAGAAATCTGCTGAGTGTGTGTTTGTGTGTGCACGTTCGCTCTTTCTCTTGACGGTGCCGGTGTTCTATATCTCTCGAGGATCGTTGTTGTTGTTGTTGTGGCTTCTTGCCTGCTTGCCCTCTGTTCTGGGGTATCATCAGACACGAGTTTTGGGCCCCCGCGTTTGTTTTTTTTTTGGGGTGTTTCTTTCTTGCTCGATCAGCTCCGGCTCCCGGTGTCGTAGCGTCCCCGGGACAACACGGGTTTTGGTGCGCCCCCTGGTGGACGCCAACAGGTTTTGTGACTCTCCGCGCCACTCTGGGCGGGACACGGGACTAGTTGAGATTGATTTGTTTTGGACCGCGGACGCGCTTGTGTAGTCGGATTTGTGTTTTGTGCCTGTTGTTGTTGTTTTGTTTTGCAATTGTTAGTATCGTTCACTGACGTTAGCCATTGTTCCTGCTCGGTTGATGTGTAACGTCACGAACCCGTATTGATCCTTGTTTTGCCACCTGCACTATTCGTGTCCGTGTTTGCAGGTTGATCAGTGTCAGGATCGTGTGATTCGCGTCTGCTACACGTGCGCGCATTCATTGTTGTAGAACCATTCTTATGTCCTGGCGTGGAATCGATGTGGAACCTGCCGTATGTTTGTGAATCCAAAAAAAAGTTCAACAGCCTCTATATCTGTACGGCGTAGGAAATGCGGTACAGGCGTTGGAGACGATTTACAGCAGAAGCGTGCTCGTATAAGTTCTGTTCGGCCTGTCAAGGCTAGTTTTATTTTTATTTTATTAATCCCATAATGTTTGCTGATGGGGTATTCCGATGTCGTGAACGTGTTGCCTACGCTCTATCTCTATCTGAGTGGGTGATTTTTCCACGTGGGGTTCGGTGGGATGGTGCTGGTGGTAGGGGAAAGAATGTGATAAAGAATGAAATTATACTGTCCGTGAAGGAATGGAAGGTTGAAAGGTCGCATCAGTTGGTTGCTTAATGTCCGTGAAGATTGTTGGAAGGTGTGTTTAGGTCCGGTGGTCGACCGTTAATAGAACCATTCCTTGGTGTGAGAAATGTTAGGCCGTAACGTTCCATCAGGTTTTGAAGTTTATAATTTTAAACGATCCAAACTGCGTGTAGTCTCTGGAACAGCAGGATAATCAGAGTTCTTGGTTTAGACGTGCTCTCGGCCTAAACTCGAGGACTCTTTCTATCAACCATTCTCAATCTCTCTATCAATTCACTACGACCAGATAGGCTTGGTAATGGGCAACCGGTACAACTGAGTGCTGAAAGTCCCGTGTGAGTTGTGAGGCGTAATGTGAATAGTGTTGTTTGGTCAGCCAGTGCCCTCGTTGCCCTACCATTGCGAACCATGATTGACTGGGTGTCGATCGTTCGCCATTCGCGGCACCGGATATCATCGTACGTGTCGCCCAGACGCCGCACAGACAAACCGAGTGATCGTTACACGGTTTGTACAGACTCAATCCCGCTACCGCATCATGCTGCCAAATCGCGAGTGAGTGTACGTAAGCCCGATGCCTTCGCCCAACTGAACTGCCAAAGTTCCCTCAAATAACTAGCCGCAAGCGTATGAACTATTGGAAGCTGGTGTGCTAATTGGATGTTTTGTTTTCTTTTTTTTTTGTCCCCCCAACAGGCAAACCGCATCAAGCAACAGGAACAGGAGCAGCAACAGTTGCAGCAGCAGCAGCAGACACCGCCACAACTTCAGCTCCAGCAGGAGGTGGACAAGCAGCCGATCATTGAGCTACCGTCGCCCCGGCTGACGACAACCAAAGTGAGTCGTTAGATCGCCATCTTCCCACTCGCTTCCGTTGTGCGCGTTGTGTGTGTGTGCATGCTCCCTTGTGTTTCTTTCTTGTGTGCTTTTGGCTGTGTTAAGCACCAGGATTTAGACATCCTTGGCGAAGTGATACGCGTAGATTCATTTTCGTTCATAGTTTTTTAGTGTCAATAAGTTTGCCCATTTTGTTGTTGTTTTGTAGGCCAGTTTTCGAGTCCAATATGTAGAATTTTAAAGTGTTTGGTATTGTTTTAGTTGTTCTAAATTTGAGGTCAGCTCTCCTGTTGATAATTCTAGCCATACACACTTACAAATGTCAATGTTACTTCGCTGAAGTTCACTGGATTTACTGGGCGAGTTATTTAAGCCAAGAACATGCATTATACAATTAAACAATTTAAATACAACTACACTCCGAAAAAGACACACAATCTTCGTTTTGTTTCATGTCATTCGGCATATAACCCCGTCTTCAGTATTAGTAAACGTTTACTTCGCTATAGCGCTGCAGTACTGATACACGTATGCCCGACTGGTCTGTAGTAAACCTGCATGGATCCGTGTTTGCCGCAAATTAAAATAGTGTATGAATGTTTGTATGTGTTTGTAGTAGTTTTGTTTGCATCCGTCTGTGTTTGATTATGATTTACTTTGTTCAACCAACAAATCCGGAAGGTATCAACAACAACAAAGAAACCCAAGTGTATCCTTCTTTTTGACATACGATAACCAGCTTGTCCAAGTAAGTACACACCCTTCAACCGCCTCTCTACCACCAGCAAGGGTATGCTCCAAATAATACGTACCGAAAATAGCATCTACACCAACTAAAACGGGGGAGCAGACAAATTATGCAAAAAAAGAAGGGAAATCTTCACCTGTTTGCTCTAGTTTTTGGAGGAATTGTTTCGCAACAATGTACGGTATTTGATCGGCAAGCAATGGCGTCACAAGCGTTTGAATGAAATATCAAACAATACTTTTTTTACGAATATTCATCCATCGCCGCAAGTTACAAGTCACCAGAGTGAAGTATTTTCGCAATACTGGCGCAGCAGTAGCAGCAGTTGGAAAAGCGCCCGTAGCGAGAAAAAGTCGAGTAAACGGAATAATTTAAAGAAATTACTCTTCTCTGACAGAGTTACCCTAGGCTAGCAGTTCGCCGGGCCGAAGCAATGGGTTAGAATTCGAGTCGAACAATATAGGCAAGAGTAAGAGAGAGAGAGAGAGCGAGAGCAAGGGAGAAAGACACAGTTAAAAAAAGCAAACACAGCGTTTATAAATCATCATCAAAGGTTCGGGCAGGGTATGCCAGTCAGCTCACACCAAAAACGCAAAGAAAAGGACCTTCAAAGGAAGCCAACCAAACAATGTTTTAAAAGTGTTTCCGATTCACTGTGCAACTAATGCAAAGAAGAAAACCGTCCCACAAAACACCACCGCCCACCTTCCCACCTCAAAACCCAATGAGCCAACACGTTTTACGAGCAATTTAAGCTCGTGTAGCGTGTGAATAACAATAAAGACGCCCCAAAAATAAACCACACAATCAACGGGCGGCAGTGTGGAGCTAACGTGGCAAACTCTCCTTTTGGACGATCTAATCAAATATATCGCCCGACACACACACGCGACGGCGACGGCAACCCACACACACACGCGACGGCGTTGCGCATTTCACGAGTTCTGTAGTGTTTGGTGCAGGGGTTTTGTTGATAATTAGTTCAGTTTTAGAAGGCACATCTTATGGAATATATATTGGGTTTTGTTATTAACTTTCTGGCTTACCAAGAAGATTTAAAAGGCGGAGAAGTCCTCCAACTCATAACAACGAAGAATCAAACAATTTTAACGTCATACCCTCGTAGGTAATGGCTGCCATTTTTGGTTTACTAGACTTATTGTTACCGCATAGTTGGATAGTCAGTCCTCAACTAAGAAGGAACGGCCCATAAGAGACTTGAACCTCGGTCCTGTCGTGTGAAGATCGGCGCTGCTGTCGCTTCTACTACCGGGACGCCCCCCACAATTGAAGTTCTAGAACTCTAATTATATATAAAAAAAATGGCATCGTTTTTCGGTGTAGTTACGTTCGACAATTTTCAGGCGACACCGAAAGTTCCAACACGTCATTCTAATGTAATCCTCAGATATGGACTACCATGTGCGTGTTATAGAAGACTTCACATACACCCAAGCTGACTAAATCCAACGTGGTCAAGGTTCAGACTGCACCGGGAGTCACAAATCCTTGAGTCAATACTTTTTGTTGATAGTTGTGGCGCATCACACCGTTGTTTTACGCTAGATTTTGGTCTGAAGTGTAGTTGGTCTGAACGTGACAACCGAACCGTTCCCCTGTAGGGTCTAGTATGCTATTAGATGGCCGATATAACCTAGCAAGACCTGGTTCTTCAAAATGCCGAAAGATTGCGTTAATGGAAAACGGGCCTGCATTAGCAAAACGTTGGCCACCATCCAGCAACGGCTATCGAGCTCTACAACCGCTTCGTGGTTGTGATCTGTTGTAACAATCCTCGATACTGCCGCGTACGAGAGGAAAAACATTGGAGGAGTCGCTACAACGACGAGCTCTACGAGTTGTGCGGTGACCTTACCATCGTGCAGCGAATTAGACTCATCAGGCTACGGTGGGCTGGTCATTTTCAAGAGTAAGGCACCAGACGACCCAACCCGTAAAGTCCTTTTTGGCCGTCCATATGGACAGTGGAGGCGCGGTAGGCTCAAATTGAGATGGAGCACTGGCGTTGATTCGTCCGCCAGAACGACATCAGTCGGATGCTTACAATTTTAGTCCTCTCAAGAACATCCTCAAACGATCAGGAGCGACTCTCCTTCCAACTGGTGTCATAGTGGAACCTTATGAGCCCATAACCTAGTTGTACCACACAAAGTAAACATTATTAAGCTGAATCGTGAATAACACGTTGCAATGGTCACTACCCGTCAATAACACAATTCCGTCGTAAAGTCTGTTGCCGAGCCCTGCTTTCGTATCAGATGACCTCTGTGATGGCGGGCAACACAACAACAAAAGAGATGATATGAAGTGTGGGGAAACCTAAGCAAAAGGATCATCAAGCCCGAGTTTATATGTATCATAATGGAAACTTTTCTCATTCGTGTTGTTCCTGTTTTTTTTTATCTTCCTGTCCCTCACTCTCACGTGCCACTCGACGTCCAGCGACTAACGAGATTGATAAGTGTGCAGAAGTTTAGTATTGCACTGTTGTTCATCACTTGTGCTAATCTCTTTCGTGTTTCATATTCTTGTTTTTACCTTCTCGGGAGGTTGTTTTTTTCGTGCTGAAGTTGAGGACTTTTGCATTTTGCTAATAGCATTATACCGAGTCGCTCCTACCCATACCATATTGTGCTCTTTTTGTTGTGCAGTTGTTCGTTTATAATTCTCTTATGATTTCTAACTCTGTCGGCAACTTTGTTCAGCTTGTTTTTGTTGCTGTTTTGTTGTATGCTCGTTTCAATTCTAATCGGTTTCGTTCGCGTACACTGTTTGATGGGCCTGGGGGTGGGACTACATTCAAACACTGTTCTGTCGTACGTTTCTGTACACAGTGACTTTTCTTTGCTCCTTGCTGTACCGCAGTAGTCGAGGGAAAGTGATTGTCTGAGTTCGTCCATTGTCGGGCACTGTGGGGAGCTTTGTGTTTTTATTCCGTCCTGTCAGCAATGATAATCCTCAGGTTTCTGCATGTTGTGGCGTTACTAGTGGGAAAAGTTTGTTTCACTTTTTTTTTTCAAACAATTCTCTCGTGCAAATTTAATAGCTGCGTTTGGAAAAAGATTGGACGAAAACCCGGCACAAAGCACCGCACACTATCCGTATCGTATGTTGGCAGATTTTTGGAGTGAACAGTTGGCCCCAACAGTTTGTTCTCTGGGTCTGAGTTCGGGATGATGCGCTCCACTACAGACCACGAGTCACGTTGTTGTTTACTGTGCTTGCTGCTGGTGCGTGGTGCTAAATATTTGCGCTGAAAAACATGGGCCAGAGTTTCGCCCTTCGTTTGGTACTTTTTCCGCTGAGTTATAGCCAGCATCCGCAGAATATCAAACAGTCGGCCACACTTGAGCAGCGTTTGCAACTAACGCAACTAACCAATGGAGGGCGGGCGTGGTAGAAGAATAAAATTGAAATATTCCAACGATTAATCTATTCGCGGAATCTGTTTGAAAAATGAGGCCTGCCTGTCGGTTTTGGGGTGGATATTCCGCTGAAACTTAACACCCTACCGGCTGCCACCCATTTGGTGGCGTTTGTTTAGTTTATTTTGGAGATCTGGACGGCCTCTTCCTACACTTGGTTTGAAGATCTCGGCTGCTTGGGTCAACTGTGGGACCAGCGCGTTCGGTGGAAGATAACACCCTCTCTACATGGACACGCACTTGTTTTGTGTGGCGGTCCCCCGTGCACTTAGCAGACAACGCTCGAGACCGCATCACTAATGGACTGGTATAGAGGTTCGCATCAATCAAATCGGCACAATCAGTCGTACAATGAGATTCATTCATACCGACATACCTGCAGCTGGAACGCTTCCCGTTGTCTATCTAGGAATTCGAATGTCTCATGATGGATATAGCCTCGCTATCGTCGACGGCATTCGCATTCCTCGTACTTGTTACTTGCAGTCACAAACAAACGCACAACGCCGCACATTAAAAGCAGATTGGTAGGCGTACGTACAGATAAGAGTAAGGTCGCACTTCAATGACGAAGGTCGGGACGGGTAGTACACAGTGCTTGACACTAGATGTTGTACAATGTGTAGTTTTTGCGTTTTCTGTGTGGGCTATTAACTTTGTAAACTTCGATATGTGTTGTTGATGCGATTCAGGATGATTTCAGAGGTCTCCTACCTGTACATCATCGCCTGCATGCATGACTGCAACTGTATGTTTGAAGATTTGGAGGCCACAGCAAATTCGGTTTGACGCAATCGAATGAGTTCCCAGCTTCCCGGTCTTAGCTAAGGAACCTGGTGGCTTTATTGTTCTAAACATTGGGGCTAAAGGTCTATATGAAGGCTAGAGGTCTATTTTCTGTCGCCTTCAGAATCACGTTCGGGATTGAATCCGGAAGGTTTAGAGGTTGCATGGAGAGGTTGGGTGGATTGAGCCAGAATGTTCTGGAATTCGCTAGAGTCTGATGGTGCATTCGCGCTAGATTTCTCATCACTAGTCAAGATGTCCATTTATTTGGTCAGGATGAAGCATCAATTCATCTTCCAGATCCCACAGATACTCTTTATCGGTCTGAATCCTATTTAAATACGGTTCCGGAAAATCGATTTACTTGTCAACTGCAATGTTGCGAAATATTGGTGTAAACCGAGAGAAAAGTGAGCTCGACTTCGATGTGTCCGACATTGAATACGCATCCCTGTACATACCCCATAGTTATGTGAGGTGCAACAGATAAAATGTAATAAGGAGCTACTGTCAAAACAATCTGCTTATAATCTTCATGATTTCACAACGATCGGCGATACTGTTAATGCACATTGCTCTTGTGCATCAGCTTAAAGGGCCACCATTATTGCCCGGTTATAACAAGCAATCACAAGCGGTTCACTCAAACAGCAATAAAGCCCAGCAGTAGTACGGATGCAATTCAATTCGCAAACGCTCTATATTAAGTCATGCATCCCTACATGTACTTGCTACCGGTGTAATAAAACCACTAGCCGGCGTAGTCGTAAAATGCTGGAACGAATTACCTTTACAGCGCAAGAAGTAAAAAAATAAAAGACGCAAGGTTATCCTCTCCCGAGTGCTCCCGGGTTTCCGCCGGTTCCGCGAGCTGAAATCAATAATGGTCGATTGTGATTTAAAATAAAAATGAAAATCATGGAGACGGTTAAATCCGTCCGTTCGACAGCATCGGATTGCAGCTGGCTTTTGATTGTTTATGGAGATGAACACTGCTCAAGTGGCTGCTGTAGCAAGAATTCGTCAGTCAGCGAGCGAGCTGACAGAACGCGCCGGGGATTCAGTTTACGATTGGTTTTATGTCCCCGGGTCGCCCGGGTTCTGGTTCTTCAGGACCAACCAAGACGTTCGTTGCACAAAATTCATTTTCTGTTGCCTGTGTCTGCTCGCAAGCGTTGCACTTATGCTGCAGTGTACGGGACACGGATTTGACGAAGATTTTACGACCGTATTTACATTTTACTGCTCGAGGATACTGGTGGTCCCGGGGTGTTGCGATTGAACGTTTGACGCTTGTCAAGCTGGCGAACAACAGTGACGAACATGGGGTAAAGCTATAAAAAAGCGGTATAAAGGGTAAATGCTCGCAATGATGTGCAAATCATCACGGCGGTGTCTTTCGACCACGAACGCTTGAGCAAACGTTTGTTTGATTGGGTTTGTATTATTTTCTATTTGATCCCAACATTAACTTTGCTGCCTTGGAACACGGGTAAGACCCACAAGAAAAATCAATAAAATGCATCCGAGTGTTTGAAGTCTGGCAGACGATCTTAGAGACCTCCTATATTTAGCTTCCGTCGGAACTGCATCTTCACAGCCGGTCCGAGTGCTGCTTTTGATGTGTCTAGCAAAACAAAACATCTCAAAGCGTTTGTCGACATCCGGATGTTTTCTAGCTTCCTGATCACGATCAAAGCGGCTTGAAATAAGCATTGCATGTCTACACCGCGTACGTTGAACTTTGGGTTTTGTTTTTATTGTTGTCTGGAGCAAGCATTGTGCGTGTTGGGTGGAATAAAGAGACATTAAGTTAACTTTGATCCCGAGTCGGAATATTAGCATCGATTCTAGTAGATATTGGAATAGTTTGAACATGTCGTCAGGTTATCCGATTTCTACAGTATTATAGGTTCACAAATATGGCGCACAATAATCGGTACGATATCCTTCCAACCGGACAGGTACCTTGACTGTTTTACCAGTCTCGTTAACATACACACACACGCACATTGCTTGCCTTGACCTGCCTTAAGCACATGCGTATTGTGGTGCACTTACTAAGCTCAAGGTCCAGGAAGATGCGTGCTGCTGCTGCGGTAGACAGTGAGCCAGACCGGTGTCTTACAAATGACACCCAGTTTCGGTAAGTCGGTTTCGCAGTCGCTCCGAGACAGGTAGCCGACTCACCCGGCCCTGTCGGTCGAATATGGAGGAGATGGGAGAGAGATCATTGATCATCTCATCTGTTGTTGTGTCCTGTACTTCTGCTACTCGGTGATTCAGCTTTTTTTTTGCTGCGCTGTGGAATCTGACTGCCAATTAGGTTGTTAATGAAAGCCGCTTCGTTGTAAGAAATATTGGCTTTCTGGAGTGGACGATTCTAGCATTATAGCACGATCTATCGTTAAACTGTCATTTACGATCGATCCATATAAGATGTCGTGCTTCAAATGTGGCTGTGTTTGGCGTGTTTGCTAGTTGCTTACAAATTAGCATTTCAAACCAGACAGTTGTGACTGCGGCTGGGCGATACGACCAACAGCACGGTACGTCTTCGCACGTCCAGGTCTCCGCGATGTTAACGTAATCGCCCTTGCATAGCCGGGCCAACATGTGGAAATGTCATGCCGCTCGGGCCAATGTGTAAAACGTGACTCTTTCGCCTTTCTGTGTGCGTGTTTGTGTGACTGGCGTTGTGAAATGAGAGTAAAAATTATCACACTCTATGCTGTGCTACCGTCAAGGTAGAAGGGTTTGTTACATACCTGGAACATGCGTTGATTGCTTATCGCAAGGTGTAAGGGCGTGCCGGTAACCACCATCCCGGGAACTGCTCACTGTGTGACGAAAGTCTTGAATAAACAAACCGTATAATACGGCCAGGGGAAACGGACACGAAAACCACACACCGCTGGTGGTTTCTAGATGGTGGTAAACCGGAATATAGAAACCGTGTGGCTGCACATGTGTGTGTGTGTGTGTGTGTGTGTGTGTGTGTGTTTCTGCGATCACAAACCAGTTCTAATGGAAGATAGAAACCTGGAACAGGTAAACGGTCAATTCAAACGAGCCCGTTGACGGGACTCTTTCGGGGTTCAGCAAGATCTGAACACCGGGTGTAAAGGCCGGGGTCTGCTGTCTTCTTCACGCGCTGGTGATCGTGCCCGTGTACTGCTCCAGTTGCGATTTTCGGTTCCAAACGCACTATGGTCTCGTAACTTACTATAATAAATGTTTGTTAACAAAAACGAAAAGGGAAATCACGTAAAGGAAGTGACGATGACTTCATCGTGCTTACACGCACAATATCTGTGATACAAAAATAATCACCAGGAAAAATCGCATAATATCTCTCGCTCCGACATGTGTGTGTGTGTTTTTCTTTTGGTTCTGGTGTCAAAGCTGATTTAATTAGTTCCAAACGCACTATGGTCTCGTAACTTACTATAATAAATGTTTGTTAACAAAAACGAAAAGGGAAATCACGTAAAGGAAGTGACGATGACTTCATCGTGCTTACACGCACAATATCTGTGATACAAAAATAATCACCAGGAAAAATCGCATAATATCTCTCGCTCCGACATGTGTGTGTGTGTTTTTCTTTTGGTTCTGGTGTCAAAGCTGATTTAATTATAGGGTGTCTCAGTAAGTTTAAGCACGGTTTGCAAAATCCATGGACCTGACACTGCTCAATCGCTTCAGCACAGACTGTTTGCCAATGATTTTGGATGCGTTTTTTCAATCTTTGTCGTGGAAAATCGCTGGCTTTGGCATGACTCAAAAAAACTTCAATTAGTCTGGCCTACGGGACAAACTGGAGGATTCCGCTCCTTGAGTAGGAATTCATAAAGCATGCCGATTTCCAGCACAGTAATTTGTCGTGTAACTCACGGGCTCTTGCGTCTAGCCGTCATATTGGAAATTGTATAAAAACTTGCGGGCTCTTGTTATGATAGATGTGGGATAGATGTATTAGAGAAATATAAACAACGAACCAGTATAATCATCAACTTATGAAACTTTCCTGTGTTAATAACAGAAATGTGCTGCTATATTGTGCCAGACTTTCTGGGACACCCTATAAGACACCATCGCCAAAGGAAACTTGTGTAGAAAGAAAAAACAAACAAGCGGAGGAGTGAATAAAACAGATACGAACCAAATAATCAGTAAAGCTGCCCGCGGTTCGAATCATTGGTTTATTTTCGAACCATTGATGTCATTTGTGCGCGAATAATGTTCTTGCCGCGCCGCGATGTCCATGCGCAGCATTTTACATTACGTACAACTCACCACCGCACCTGAGCCATTATCGCAACATGAATACAAACCTTGACAACATAACTGGAACCACTTCTTTTTCTTGCGCATTAAAAGAGGAGGTTTCCTACAAGAGGAGGTTTTGGCGTGCCATTTCTAGCATCCTTGACTTGGATTTTACCCGTAGCTGGATCGGTCCAGACGGGCTTCGATTCCCGGTCGTGCGGAGTGTGGTTGAGTGAGCTGTGTTTTATAACTTTCTGTGGTTCCATGGACCTGAAATCAAACATTTCCGATAAAAATAAATTCCCCACCATGAGACGATTGTCCAAAGTGACACCGCACCAGGCGTTCAATCGATCCCTGCTGGTCGAACCATTTCGCGCAGCAAATCGCATGCGTCAAATTTTGCGCCGATGCTAAGCTAAAGCGTCCTCGCTATGGAGATGTGCTGACGAGAGATAGAGAGAGAGAGAGAGAGAGCTAGCAGAAATTCACCACGCCAATATTCCACTGGTGCGCTGGCAGTGCCAGTGTGTGGTATTACAGCCCATAGTTCAGAGGCCGGTGGTCGCATTCGTGTCAGTTGACTGCACTCGGCATTTCTGTTTCAAGCATCGACCGCACAGGGGGCACTTTCCTTCGTACGTTCTCCAGCGGTGTTGTGTGTACGCGGGCGCGCGCGTTTGCTAGTGTGTGTGTGTGTATAGGCGCGTTTACGTGCGTGCCATTGCACACACTCTCTCTCTCTCGCTTCCTACTTTATGGTAGTGCGTTTGTGTCGTTTGCGGACGTGTGGATTATGCGTGTGACGTTAGTATTTTGTTGTTTCCAGAATATTGTAAAAATGTTTTAGTAAAGGTGTTTGTTTCGCAAATTAAAGTAAAAAGTGTACGCATCGCACCAGTGGTACGGTAAAACATAATGACGGAATGCTAAACCGTCTTCAGTGCGCTGTCAGAATCGGTGTCAAATCGGGCCTTTGGGCTTAACGATGTGTGCTAGTGTGTGTGTGTCTTTGCTGTATTATGTGATGTTCGTTCGATGGTTTAATGCGGGAAAGAGGTTTTTTTAATGC
>LULA01014051.1:0-50843 GCA_002091835.1 Anopheles maculatus
CACATTCTTTATCCAAGGAGCCATCTTTAGTGGGGTTGGTAGGTGAAGCCATTGACACACGGCGGCAAAGGTACGCCAAGACGCCAGCCGACTATTAGGTCTCTCGATCGATGTCATTTAAATGGAAAAGCATTCGTGCACCGTTCCGTTCGTCTGCGTTTCGTTTTAAAAAGCTCATTGCATAACACCGCAGCAGTGGGTCGTTTAGCGATCGTTGTGTGATCGTGCGCCAACCAAAGGTTTGTTTTATCTTAGGCGACTACAGCTGTTGACTTTGCGGAACAGCAACAAAACTGCAACAAACGCTTTAGCTTGTTTAGAAGACTATTTGGCGATACGTTTTAGTGCGACCTAGACCGCGAAGCACTAGATGTGGGTGTTGGACATAGTAGATCATAGTTTGGGTGAAAATTTATTCACTGTCCGTGACAGTGATATTACCCCTAAACTGATGTTCCGAACGATTCGACATTATTCAGAGCCCCGATTTATCACGATGAAGATTGTTTCGCATCAATCATGTGAGAGACGGTGGTGATGATCATGTGAGAAATGATCATCTCGTTAACAATATTTTTCTAATTGAGTGATAAACTTTATCTTTGACGCATGATCGATGTTTTTCAGCAAAATGTACAATTGTCATTGATAGAATTGTCAAAAACAGACGCACTGCATTACGATCGGCCATAGCTAAGCTAGTCTCAGAGACAATCGATTGGCAGCCATGACGCAACTATCCTTTCATCACCACACCACGGCCAGAAGACATTCAAATGCACTCCGAATTCAGGTAGGAAAACTGCATCCGACGCATTTGTCAATGGTGGCATAAGATAGTAGAAAACCAGAAACTTGTCCCACACGCATTAACATATTCATTTCGAACCCGGTGTGCACCAAAATTCCACCACGTGTGACTGTTGTAGCCCTTTTTTGAATATTTAAAACTAAAGATTACTTCTATATCGCTCGCCGGCTCAAGGGTAGCTGTCGTATCGTAACAGGTTTTGTTTGGTAAAAACTGTGCCGGAGATAAAGTAAAGCATGGCGTAACAAATAATTCCACACTATCAAGTTATAAACCAATGTGGAGATTTAGATTAAGAAGTGAAGAAAACAAAGTTAAGATCGTGCACGAGACAAATTTTGCTATTGCCAAGAAAGCTTGTTCACTGTTGGAAAAAAATCCAACAAAATATTTAAACAAGTCTATCTCAACAAGTCTCTTTACAAACTTGGAAGCTTCTTAAGGTGCTTAATAGCACCAGCGGTGTCAAATACTCTGGCATTGCTACTATGAGGGACTTAATAAGGAGAAATATCACGAGGTAGATAAGAAGAAAGTGTGAATAACTTAGTACATGCTGGTGTTCTCTACCTTTACTAACAGGGCAACTTCAGTGCGGTTGCAATAGTAAATCCTATCTTCTAGATAGATCTTATCTTTAATTATCTGCAGAGCTTCAGTGAAATAGTTACTAAGGTAAATATTACAGAATATAGCAAATACACGAATAAGCTCTAACAGGAATGATCCTCTCCATTAATATCTGTTACAAACAATACCATATGATGATGATCATCTTACCCAAACCCCAGCGTAGGCTCGAGATGGACAAAATTATCTTTAAGATAATAGATTTTATACTCTATTTTTAACTCTAAATTTGAGCTATTTAACATCAAAAACGAATAAATGTTTGAGGATTTTAGACCAACCAATAGCTCAGCCTCAGATGCCACTTGCTGTTGAACCCTTGTCCGTCAGTCATTCAAACCCAAAGTCCATATATTGCGCGCGTGTCTCGAGGCTATGCAGACTCATTCTGATTTTTTTATAATAATTATGTATTATCGCAACTTCATCAGCAACACCAAAAACGGTGTTGGTTACGGAATACAATCTTCTTCACAGTTTTACAAAGAATAGATTAGACAATTTTAAAGACTATGATACACACTTTTAATCTAACAATCTTACACGACATCAAAACAATACGGATTTATTAATAATTAACTATTAAACTAAATAAATTAATAGACTAACAAATAAATAAATATGCAAATCAGTACATAAATATATTATCTCTGACAGGATAGGCAAAAACAGCTAGTAGGGAAACAGTAGATTGCATAGTTTTAGCCGTATATAATTTAGAATAGGATAATCAGCTTAGCAATCGCTAGAGAAGCATGCACAATGAAAATGGTACACCATTACTATTAGGCAATAAAAAAATAAAAGTAAGAACAAGAAGATCAAAAGCAATATCAAGAAGATCAACGTCTCACAGTCTCGAAATCTAAGAGTTACGCTGCCCGGATTGCCGATATCATAAAAAAAAATTAATTAAGCATGTATTCGGATATTTTGTAAGGTGTCAGGTCGCTGTTCGGTGACCAAGATGCTAGTGGCCCCGTTCTTAGCATGGCAGGATCAGATATCGATTATCGCTCGGAGTGTAAGTCTTTATATGTGAGGCATGACATTACCAAAATCAGAATCAGAACTCTTCGTTGAGAATTCTTTCTTTCAAGCTATTTACCTTACTATTTTCCAAAATAGAAGATAATTAAAATTATAGATACAGATCAGCACTACACCAATAAACCGAATTAATGGTCCGATATAATTTCGTAAATTACAAAGTATAAGGAGATAAGTTCAGCTGTCAATCTTCTACACAACAGGATTGGTTTGCCGGAAGCAAAACCAGAGCCAAAAAAGGTATTAAAATAAAGCCTCTAATCGTTCCCCAAATTTATTAATACTGACAACATTTTAGTGTTAATGATCTTCAATGGTTAATGATATCTTTAAAAAATCAAACTTAACAACAATAAACTTTTCTACATGAGTATATACTATGGACATGTGACTTCTGCAACGTTCTGCAGCAGCATTTGAGGATGGCATTGTCAGAAATATTTCATCCAGGCCGTCTTCCCGTACGTAGGACCGATTATCCGACTTCGGGTAAAGTTTAGTTAAGTTTAGTGCAGAGTTTTTCCGGTGTGCGAAGCGTATACCTGATTAAAACACGAGGCCGATAGGATTGGATTGAGGATCAATGCGACGAAGACAAAGTACCTGCTTGCCGGAGGGTCTGACCGTGATAGAGCACGACTCGGAAGCAGAGTATTAGTTGACGTCGACGATCTTGAGATAGAAGAGGAATTTTGCTACCTTGGCACGATCGTAACTTCGGATAACAACGTAAGCAGCGAAATCCGAAGCCGCATTGTTCAGGGGAATCGTGCCTACTACGGACTCCACAAGCTCCTGAGATCCAGAAGACTCCAACAACGCACGAAATGCGCCATATATCGCACACTGATACGGCCGGTAGTCCTCTACGGGCACGAGTCCTGGACTATGCTGGCGGAGGACGCCAATGCACTCGCCATTTTCGAACGGCGGGTGCTACGGACTATCTTTGCTGAACTGTTTGACGATGCAGACATCCTGACGGTCGTCAAAGCCGGAAGGATACGCTAGTTGGGTCACGTGATGAGGATGCCGGACTCATGCCCTGCCAGGAAGGTGCAGCAACCTGTTCGGCACGAGGCGTTGAGGAACACAGTGAGCACGTTGGCTGGATCAAGTGGAGTCAGACCTGATATCGGATGCAGCCTGGGATGGAGGAAGAGAGTGGAAGAAGAAGAGAGTGCAGAGTTTCGGTTCAGGAGTCCGCGAGTTTTAGAAGAGTTTTCGAGAAGGTGTTAGCGCCAAAGAACCAATCTTTGCAACCTCGTGGGGACTTGACTTGCTATTTTTGGCATGTTTGAGTTTATTGTTTCATGTAATTTAACTGGAGTCCTGCGTACAGGGATGCTCGCTCGCTAGTCCGGCTATATGATAATCCGCCTCTAAACAAATATGACTATCCAGACGCGTGTAAGCAAAAGTCAAGGAAAACTAGAAATGGCGGACGGTCGTCAAGCCACTCAGAAGAAAGTGACATAGTTGTGTAGGTTATAGCCATATAAATGGTATCTTTATACATAAACAACTTTTCTACTGAAAATATTACTTCATCTTCGTTAGCCACAGATTTTTGTTTTCAAACAACGTAATAAAACGCTTGAAAATTACCGTTTCAATCACCTAATAAAATGTATTAACGATGGCTAAACCATTTTGCCACAATCAAACGGTGTGTAATAAGCAGTGTGCTGCTGCCCCCGTTCATAATTGAAGGTACGCTATCGGTTCCTATGGTTTTATTTTTTACATCTTGCCACCTGTTTTACATATTCCTTTGCTATGCTCGCGATCACTGCCGCGAACCTGATACGATCGCCAAAATTATGCAATAAACACCCAATTCAACCATCGCCAAATACCTTTTACCAATCGCTTTTGCGAGAGAGTTTGGCAAACGAGAAGCAAAACAGAAATATAGACGCCATCTCGCCTATAAGATTACTACTTAGGTGGCTTTGGAACGGGTTTCTTTTAAAGCTCAAAAAATGGCCACTTCTGGCGGAATCTTCTGGGTGTGAAGTCTTTCGGCGTCAGCATGCAGCTGATCTTGCATCGGGTTTCCCTTTCTACGAGCAAGATCGACCGAAATAGTGGCGGGAGGCATTCGATACGACGTGAAACAGGTTTCGACTTCTCGCTAGGATGTTTACGTTCTAGTTTCAGCCCGACCGCGTCCATATGTGACGAAAGCGAAAGCTAACGGTTTCGGATTTTTGGAATGCAAATTTGTGGACCGTTATTTCTGTTCCTCGTAAACTGAGCTGATCGTCGACGCCATGAAACCTTTGGAAGATGGAAGATGACCTCAACCGATATGCACCCCTATCGAGAGGATGCTCTCAGCATGGCGTCCTTCAGGTTGCTTTCCTTCTGCTCTGCTCGCCGGTTGAGTAAAAGTGCCGTCCAAATACAACAATCTTTTTCAATGGCACAATGAATTATTCGAATATTTCAATCACTGGGCGGTGTTGCGCAACAACGCGTGCCCCCAAAACGTTCCAACCCGGACAATGTGTAGCGTGCGTGTGCGCTCTAAACCGTTTCCGAACCGGGTCAACAGCGGTCCACAATCCGTGCTGAGTGTGAGTCTGTGTAAACTGTTCGGCACTTGACGTACGGGCCCAGCAGATGAGGCGTTTCGTTTCGTGTTTTCAGGGCCACCGCAACACAGTCAGCAACGCAGCGGCCACAGTGCGTGAACGCGTGGCCAAATCTTACGCCAGCTCAGCTCAGTGGACTTCAGCTCAGAGGCTTCATTAAGCGCATTTCGGTGTGGTGTTAGTGAAATGGTAAACCATTTTTTCGGGGAAATATTACGTAAAACTCTGGCGCTCGGAAACCACAAGCGGCAGATAGTGAAAGATCGGATCTCGGTGAGTACTAGATGAGTTCCAAACAGTGAGTATGAACCGAGATATATTGTCGCAAACAAACAAAGTAATTGAGGGGCTGCCTGTGTGTGAAAAGATTGTCCCAAGAAGGCTCTCTCACCGCAGCCAGCTTCTTCGGGCCGGACGTTAATAGTCTAATACGCTTGGCAGTTCCGCGATCGCATACTTGATCTAGACTACGCACCTGGCTGGGCTTTCACTCCCTGCTCCGTTACGCTTCTCAGTGGCTACGAGGCAAAAGCCCACCCGAGGCCTACAGATGCGCTCTGTAACGTTCGCTTACTGCGGTTGACCCTTGTGCAGCCCCACCATACATTCGCAGCTGATCCATTGGGGGAGAACAGCCCCACACACAAACACACA
Organism: Anopheles maculatus; assembly: GCA_002091835.1. Classification (NCBI taxonomy): domain Eukaryota; kingdom Metazoa; phylum Arthropoda; class Insecta; order Diptera; family Culicidae; genus Anopheles; species Anopheles maculatus. The sequence goes on from LULA01014051.1 coordinate 5,746, forward strand.
TAGCACCGGGGTCCATGCTGCAACCGTCCGCACTGCGGCTAACTTCGGTGTGCGGTTTTCGGTGGTAAAGCCGATAGTCATAGACTTAGCGATCGGGCTGAACTGTGCCAGCAGTCTACGCTTGGAGCTCGGAACCGGAGCATCGTGTGGAGAGTTTGTCGCGTACCGCGTGTTGTGCCGTACCGTGTACTAACGACGTCGTGTCGTTCCAAGGCTCGTCGCCAGTGTCCAGAAACGGTGGCCTGTGTGTCTGTGCGTGTGTGTGTGTGTTTTTGTTGATTATTAGAAAAAAACCAAGTGGAACAGTTTACGGCCAAAAAATGAAAGGTAAAGCCAATGTGATCTCGCGATCACCAATAGAAGTTAGTATGGGAAGATGGCGTTTCCATGCGTACAGAGCTTCAGAGTCATCGCGCCGTTGATTAAGTTTCTCGTGGCAAGATCGATGACCGCCTGCTGTATAAAGCGAAGGAAGTGCAAAGTTGCGTCGTCATAAATCACCCGGAAAAAAGCAGGTTTTAGCAATCATCTCTATACTCGACCGGATGCGAGCATGTTTGCATGCGTGCACGGAACGGAAAAGTCTGGAAAGCGCTCGGTACTATCGGCAGGCACACTGGCAAAGCCACCGTGGGTGTCTTAAGCACTGTTCCAACAATCGCTGCCACTGTTTGGCCTTCCTTGAGACCACTTTAAACGCGTTCTCGCGCCACCCGACCTAGCAAAAGCGTTTAAAGACAGCGTGTTGTTGCGTTGCCATGTGGAGTGGTTGCGCATTAAGCGGGCAGAACCGTGGCGGCCAAACGCATGGACGCATATATCCGAAACATCGAACCAGTGAGCAGCCACCAACACCGCGTTCACTTTCACGTTTCATTTCGCGTTGGGAAAATTTTGTACACCGTGGAAATCGCCCCCGGTAACCTTGGGGGCGGCGGCGTAGGGTTTACCATTTCCTCCATACCCTTGAGGTTCGGTTTTGTTAGGCACTGTTTGACTAGTCTTCGCACCGCAGTCCGTAGCGCAACGGAACTGGCATGCAAGAAGGTCAACTATTTTCCCCTTTTTTGCGAGATTGTTCCAACAACGAAATGCAGCTGATTAGGGCCGTCCCTGACGTTTCCGCTAGTAACATAAGCCGATTCATTTCCTTTATTTGGTGTTTTTTAAAGAAGTTTACAAATGCGTAATGAATTATTGACTCTTTCCGGTGCGGTGTGTCTAGTCCGGTCTAGTGATTTTATCTCGCGAAAGCTTGTCGCGCTTCTCTGTGTATGTGTGTTGAACGTTAAGCCGCGCTTTTCGGTAATATTATTAATGTTAAAGTGAAACAATTAATTCGTTTCCATCGGTTTCTGTAAGTGGGAGTGAAAGTTCCTTGCACGCTGCCTTTACAAAATGGTTTTTGGGGTTTTTTTCCTTTATGTAACGACTTTTTTTGTGGTGTAATTTAAGACAGCCTCCGTACTGATTTTTAAATTGTCTTACAATCTCGATGAAGCATCAAGCTGTGCTTATCAATCAATTATGCAGTCAACGGTCGCAACACTAATTAGAAAATCAAGACCTTAACAATAAACAACTCAATCGATGATATTCGGTAGTTGTTTAATTGCAATTTTTTATTTTCTTTTACACTAAAATGTCCAAATTGAGTTTTGTATAAGCGCTTTAATCTTATGCGAAGCTTTGAGAACATTTGACATATTCCAATCAAATCCAATGTAGGGAAGATCTCAAACAATCAGAATTTGGGGAGGTCTGCCGCCAAACAATTAGTGGTAGCGGCATCGATCTTCACTTCATGAAATGCCTCAAGATGTCAAGACCAATTTTCCAAACGCATACTCTTTTAGGATTTATTTTGATAGCTTTTTAAGAGTGTAATTCTCGTATGTTAGAAAAATAGAAATATCTAGTTGATGAAAAGTTTATTTTTTAACTGCAATAAGCACCCCTCAGCAGTGCTTAGCGTATGTTACGGATGTAAGTGATATTATTGCTGGTGTGATAAAAAAAATCAGGAAATTGTAGTTAAACATCAAATACTACTACATTTGAGGCACAATAATCTTCTTACTGCATAGCAATCCGGCTATAGAAAAAATCATTTATGTGAGACTGCTTTAAATCTCGTTTTAGTGAAATGGATTGTAAAAATTTGACCCAGTCAGTATTTTTGGACTTCCAAAGTGCTTTCTTGAGGTTCTCTTGATCATTTTTGATTAGACTGAAGAGGTCGTACTAACATAACGCAGAAGACTGTTTTTTTTTATTGCGGTAACTTCCTATGTAATTCTGTAGAAAATGATCGAGGAGATTCCCCCCACAATATCCTTTACACTGTATATAGAAATGCGATCAAGATGGTTTTGATGCACTGTGAGGTAAATCTTTTTACAGATGACACTGTCATTTTTATAGCGAAAAAGAGAGTTCGATTGCCTCAATGCTGAAGAATGAACAAGCCTCAATTGAATATGAGTTAAAACAAAGAGTTGAATGTGTCAAACAGACGATTAGATACACAACTCGACACTCATTAAGACGGAGGAAACTATTACTATAGCTTCAGAAGTCGTGAAGAATGCTTTGCGGTAGTAGTAGTGGATGATAATAAAACAACGGCTAACAAATGCGGTGATCTCGTAAGCAACTATCGTAGTTTGTAACAGATCAGTTCATACATTAATGTCTGTCCCACTATACTATTTCTGTCTTCTGAAGCGCATATGTCACGGCTTTAGAAAATAAAGAATAAATGTATAAGAGGGGTGCTATCCTGTGCTCAGTATGCCTGTGAAAGACTTATCTGGCGTAATGATATATGTACATACGCATAGAGCACGTAGAACACATGAACCTAAGCTTTGCCGCATGCAATAAATTACTTAATATTTAAGGAATTACATAGCAGTTCAAACATCAGGTTGTACAGCTTCAAAAAACCTTGCTCAACATGGATTGTAAATCTAAATGAATATTCGTTAAACATACTAATGCCCCAATAATCAGTATGATCGCATTTGAAAAGCATTTGAAAAAAAAATACCGAAGAATAAATTAAACGACAATGACTTGAAACAAAAACACTAGATCTAAAGCGGATAACTCCGTTATAGGGTTTTGAAAATTGGAACAACTTTGATATAATTTTTCTTATAAATTTGAAGCATCCTAGTGATAAAATCGTTCCTCTCAACACGTTCCCATGAGAAGAGATGGGTCTCGTTATTATTTTTTATAAGCACCCGCACGACCAATTTAGCCTCTTTAGCAGTCATTTTCTTCCTACTCAGGTAGATTCACATTCTTGTTGAAGATTCCGCACCATTCTAATACTTCCCGGATACAGTGATAGCTTGAGCGCGTGATGAAAGGCAAACTGTACTTCTCCAAGCACTGTTCTTTATAATATTGAAGTTTAAGATTTGGTTTTTCCTGAACATTTGAAACCCACAGCTACAAACGGCTTGCCGTATTATGGGTTTTAAGGCGTATTCGGATAGCAGTAATGTTCTTAATTTTGTTCTTAAGGACAATACACCGTCCTGTGACCCGACAAATAACACTTTTGACCCGAAACCTGGCTGTAATGGAACATATTTAAAACCTCCTCACACCCTGTCAGAAACTGATCATATAACTTTCTAGCACTTGTTTCGGCGATAAAATTTAACTTCAGACTAAATTGGATTATTACGTCGGTACTTATGCTTGGGTGTATTTTTCCGCAACATCCTTAATCCTAGTCCTAGCAAGTCCTACGTTGACATTTAATATTCTCGACACATTCCTGTTAAACTCACGATCTACGTTTTCTGAACAAAATTTTTGTTAAACCTTACTGGCGATACTTTAACCGATTAATGGAGCTGAATCAGAACTAGAATAAGAACGTGGAACGTGGTGCCTTGGCTAACAATTCAGTTAGGTGTTACATTCAAGAAAACGTGTCTTATGATTCAGATTTGTGATATGTGGTTCTAAAACAGTGGCCGCACTGGCTGAATTTTTAATTTATTAATGCGACCTTCAGAAGTCATCTAGCTTGACACCTATGAAGGTCCCTATGTTGAGAGTTTTGCGGTCATTTCTTTGCCGACGTTTGCTTTTTGCTTATGCAGTTCTTTAAGGAGAGGACCGTTTAGAGAGTTTTACATATAAATAAGACCACTTTTGTTATTGAAACAAATGTGTTATATTGTAGCAGCTTACCTCTTCTATTCTCTTCTGTCCTCTAAAGATCTTTAACAGATTTGTCACAGAGTTCATGTCTCTGAAAGAAATGCCCTTCTATTCTGTAAAATGTTCTGTATCAGTCTAGGTTTGTCAAGCCAGAAAAAAAGATCTTCTGTCAGCATATAAGACATAATTAAGAACAGATTTCAACTTTGTAAACAATTAATATTTGGGGGATAAACGGCTCATAAACGACGAACCTCTTTAAAAACCCACAATCTATATCTATTACCCTCTTCTTTTCTTCCTATTGCAGATCTAGTAAAGAAAACGCCGGTGCAATCATGGTACACAGGAAAAACGATCTTTGTCACCGGTGGTTCCGGATTCATGGGCAAGGTACTTAACTATCATCCTTCCTCCAGACCACCAAAGTAACCATCAAAAAATCTCTCTGTAGGTGCTGTTGGAAAAGCTGCTCTACTCCTGTACGGACCTCGAGCGCATCTACGTCCTGATGCGACCGAAGCGCGGCAAATCACCACAAACGCGCATTGACGATTGGTTGAAATTACCGGTAAGTCTCGTTTACCAAAGCGCAGAGAAAAGATCGTTAGATAACACAGGAGGAGCTGATGATGGCTTAATTCATCCAAGCCGACGCTTGACGTCAATGGCGCCTGATGAATTATGATCAACACTACAACGCGTGAAGGGCAAAAGGGTAGAGATCATTCCAAAAGATCAGTTCATAAAAGCAACAAAAAAACACAACACTCGATCACTCGTTCACTTGATCATGTACATCATCAGCAAGTACGGTACGAAAGCCGTACGAATACCTGTACCATGACGGTTCAATTGCGTTTTGATGAAGTAATAATTGGAGCCACACCGAGAAGCTTCAAAATTAAGATCGCCCTTCGGGGAGTTGTGAATATTCGTACAGAAGACGTAGAAGAATCAAAGATTAATTCAACACACGAAAACAAACTTATTTTTGTCTTTGCGTAGGTTTTCAAGCGTATCCGCGAGGAAAAGCCGGAAGTGTACAAAAAGCTCGTCCCAATCCCGGGCGATGTGACGAGCGAGAAGCTCGGCATTAGCGCGGAACACGAACAGCTGCTGATCGACACGGCCGAGATTGTGTTCCACTGTGCCGCGACACTGAAGCTGGAAGCGAGACTGAAGGATGCGATCGAAATGAACACGATCGGTACGAAGCGCATCCTCGACCTATGTCTGCAGATGAAGCGTCTGAAGGCGTTGCTACATCTGTCCACTGCGTTCTGTTACTGCGATAAGGTAGGATGGATGGGATGAGGTTGGAAAAATAGAGTGATTCCTTTACTATGGTCAATGTGCCTTTTTTTCCAGCTTCTGTCCTCTAAAGATCTTTAACAGATTTGTCACAGAGTTCATGTCTCTGAAAGAAATGCCCTTCTATTCTGTAAAATGTTCTGTATCAGTCTAGGTTTGTCAAGCCAGAAAAAAAGATCTTCTGTCAGCATATAAGACATAATTAAGAACAGATTTCAACTTTGTAAACAATTAATATTTGGGGGATAAACGGCTCATAAACGACGAACCTCTTTAAAAACCCACAATCTATATCTATTACCCTCTTCTTTTCTTCCTATTGCAGATCTAGTAAAGAAAACGCCGGTGCAATCATGGTACACAGGAAAAACGATCTTTGTCACCGGTGGTTCCGGATTCATGGGCAAGGTACTTAACTATCATCCTTCCTCCAGACCACCAAAGTAACCATCAAAAAATCTCTCTGTAGGTGCTGTTGGAAAAGCTGCTCTACTCCTGTACGGACCTCGAGCGCATCTACGTCCTGATGCGACCGAAGCGCGGCAAATCACCACAAACGCGCATTGACGATTGGTTGAAATTACCGGTAAGTCTCGTTTACCAAAGCGCAGAGAAAAGATCGTTAGATAACACAGGAGGAGCTGATGATGGCTTAATTCATCCAAGCCGACGCTTGACGTCAATGGCGCCTGATGAATTATGATCAACACTACAACGCGTGAAGGGCAAAAGGGTAGAGATCATTCCAAAAGATCAGTTCATAAAAGCAACAAAAAAACACAACACTCGATCACTCGTTCACTTGATCATGTACATCATCAGCAAGTACGGTACGAAAGCCGTACGAATACCTGTACCATGACGGTTCAATTGCGTTTTGATGAAGTAATAATTGGAGCCACACCGAGAAGCTTCAAAATTAAGATCGCCCTTCGGGGAGTTGTGAATATTCGTACAGAAGACGTAGAAGAATCAAAGATTAATTCAACACACGAAAACAAACTTATTTTTGTCTTTGCGTAGGTTTTCAAGCGTATCCGCGAGGAAAAGCCGGAAGTGTACAAAAAGCTCATCCCAATCCCGGGCGATGTGACGAGCGAGAAGCTCGGCATTAGCGCGGAACACGAACAGCTGCTGATTGACACGGCCGAGATTGTGTTCCACTGTGCCGCGACACTGAAGCTGGAAGCGAGACTGAAGGATGCGATCGAAATGAACACGATCGGTACGAAGCGCATCCTCGACCTATGTCTGCAGATGAAGCGTTTGAAGGCGTTGCTCCATCTGTCCACTGCGTTCTGTTACTGCGATAAGGTGGGATGGATGGGATGAGGTTGGAAAAATAGAGTGGTTCCTTTACTGATATCTGTGCCTTTTTTTCCAGGAAGTACTCACCGAGAAGGTGCACGACTTCCATCACAATCCGTACGATCTGATGCGTACCGTGGAGTGGATGGATGAGAAGGCGATCGACATGATCACACCGAACCTGCTGACGCCTCATCCGAACACCTACACCTACTCGAAACGGTTGGCCGAGATGTTGGTGCGCGACACCTACTCCAAGCTGCGCGTATGCATCGTGCGGCCTAGTATCGGTATGTGCCTTCGTCGCTAATATCATGAATAGTGATCTTAATCCTGATTGTCCTTCTTCTACTCTATCAGTATGCCCTGCCAATGCGGAACCGGTCGAAGGATGGGTGGACAGCTTGAACGGTCCCGTCGGTATTATGGTGGCCGGTGGCAAGGGCATTATCCGATCGATGCTGTGCAATGGCGAGTACAACGCGGAAGTTATCCCCGTTGATATTGCGATCAATGGGCTTATCACGATCGCGTACACCCTGGGCCAGATGGAAGAGATGTAAGTGTGTGTGTGTGTGTGTGTCTAGCAGGATCAAGAGTGGCCAATCTCATCTTTCTTAATCTAAACCCGTCCACAGGCCGAAAGAAATCCCGGTGTACAACATTACGTGCCGTGAGACGAAACGAACCACCTGGAAGGAGGTGCTGGATCTGGGCAAGGCGACCGCCTACGAGTATCCGTTCGAGGCCGGCGTCTGGTATCCGGATGGTGATATTACGATGAACAAAACGTACCACACGATCTGCGTCATGCTGTTCCACTGGCTGCCCGCTTACTTTATCGACTTTCTAATGTTTTGCTTTGGCCAGAAGCGATTGTACGTAGCCGCCTGGTACATTCACCTTTGCACGCTTTCCTTTTTCAACCACATCCTTGCGTTCCCTGTTTTTTTTTCTAGCATGTGCCGCATCCAGAACATGGTCTCGGAAGGGCTTAGTTTGCTGCAGTTCTTCACCACCCGACAGTGGGACTTTAAATCGCCCCAGTATCAAGCGATCGCAAAACATCTCACGCCGGAGGATAATGTCATCTTCACGATGGATGTGGATGCGATCGATACGAAGGATTACCTGCGGCGGATCATTCTCGGTGGCCGTCAGTTCTGTATGAGGGAACCACTGTCGACACTACCGAAGGCACGCATCCAGCTCAAGTTCCTGTACGTACTGGATAAGGTGGCGAAGGCTTTCATGCTTTATCTGATGGCGTGGCTTTTCCTTACGCTGACCGGGTTGAAGGCACCGGTCTACGAAATGCTCGGCTGGGCGTAATCCATTGCGCCATTGCACGCACATATTGTCGTAGTTTTTGCGGACGTGAAATACTCAGCTGGGAAATGGTTACAGGACGGTTTATGCACGTTGCTACCGTGGCTAAGTGTGCTCCTTTTGAGTGTGTTTATGTTTTGTGTTTGTTTATATCATGTTTTCGTCATCGTGAGTTTTCTTTTTTCATTTTGTGTCAAACCAATCACGTAATAAAGTAAGGAACAAATACGTAAATTAGACGGGGGCAATTGTTGTTTCCTACTATGTCATACTTCAGAATATTACTACGCATTCGATTAACGACTACCAAAATAATTTTGTCTGACAGAGTTTTCTTGCCTTCTGATAAACGCGCAGTATTGAAGAACTACGACATCAAGGATCTCCAAATAAGTACTTCTTGAATATCCTCTACTCAGAAAATATTATAAAGGATTAACTTTTACTGCTTTCTTCGGTCATGTAGTGTAGCCGGATCGTCAGTTCCGGATAAGCCCCGATATTCGTGTCTGCCTTCGCTAGTTACACGGCCATCAGACCACTTCCTCACAGGCGTACCATTTGCTAAAGTTCTACGTTCAAGAATAATACTAAAAAAAATAGTGCCACCTCTTCCTGAAACGCCTCCTTATGGATGTGCCAACGGATTCCTTAGCTATTTGTGATGTCTTGACAAGACAGTTGGGTGGCTAGAACCTGACCCCGATGATATGTTCTAGCTATTCTCTAAACGAGAAAGTATCGGGAAATCAACTCCAACATGTTCGAGGCAAGAGCTAGATTTTGTTTATTTTATTTTATAAAATATCAAACAGTCTTGCTACCGATGGATAAGACGGTAGCTGCGCAGGTCTTCACGGCAGGCCCGGGTAATGAATCCCGTTAGGTCCGTCACCCCGTACGCAGGAATGACTATCGAGCTACGGGTAAAACTAAGTCATATAAGTCTGCTAGAAATAGCTGACCAAAACTATCCGAGGTTGCAGTGCCAAAGACGAACGAACAGATAACCCTGTAACTTCGCCACTGCTCCGAGAATTCTCAGTAGGATATAACTTCGAAGATAGAGCTAATAGTAAGGCAACATCTTGAAAAGCAGATCCTCGACTCGTTTGACCATAGCTACTACAAATCAACTGATATTACTGTGAAAATCTATCTGAAAATTCGATAACACAATGCAAAAATCCAGTACGTTGATGTTTTTTTGTCGTAAAACGTAGTGTAAGGAAAAATCACTAGAAAGATGGCACTAGCTGACGATCCCAGAATGTAAAATGATGGAAAAAATTGAATTCGTATTCAACCGGAACAGAAAGTAGTAGAACCTTACAAAAGAATATCAAAGAATATCACCACAGTATGGTATGGAGCTGATCGGTCTCTGGTGGTGGTAGTCTGCAAGTTCGCATCTAGAAGTAGAAACCAGTTACAAGTAGCTTCACGATTGTACAGGACGTTAGTTGTAATATATTACAGTGAACATATCACATCATACGAAGCTATACAGATCCTTTAAACTTACAAGCGGTAGAAATTGGTCATGAAAGGTAAGACTGAGCCTAGTTGATAGTGTCGAGGTAACTCCCATAATGCGCAGTGTCAAAGATAAAGTTTGAAGAATGACGACCCACAATCATGAAGACTTTCGGATACTCTTTTTGCAGAAACTCCAAAAAATCATTCAACAGTAGTAGCAACTCCTGTACCAGCAGTAGTAGTAGAGTAGTAAGCAAAGCCAATTAACAATCATCATCCATGTACCAGTGTGTATTGTATTGTGTATTTTAAGCCATTTCGAGGTTCAGTTTTGAGTTTATTTTAAGTTGCTTTTATACAAACTTGGGCAGTAGGGTAGGTACGGCACATTGGTTAGTCGGAACCAACGCGCCAGAAACTTACGCTCGCAAAGAAAAACGCCGCTCTGTTGTTGTGGTTTTGGGAAGGAAAAGTCGAATTCATTATCATTATCGATCGCATAACGCTTCTTCGCATCACGATGTGAATGTGTGCCGTACTGTGGTCAGGAAGGATAGCGTAACAAAAACGGGGGAAAAAAAGAACGGGAAACAACAAAGTCCAGCACAGACTGCAGCCAAAAACCAAAATTTAAAACAAAGCAAAACAAACGAAATGACCGAAGGCACCAAAAATGCTGTTAACAGAGAGTACAAGAACGAAGTAGGCGCATCATGGATGCAATCATAGTAGTAGTAGTAGTAGTAGTAGTATAAGAAGGTAAAACGATATACTGAGCGATTCGACACGTTGTCCCCTAGCTCGCATCGTTGTTCAGCGTGTTGTACCGGTTGCCGATACTGATCTGGCTAGTTGAGGACTGTTCGACCGTTTTCGCTCGCATACCATGCTTTACCTCCTCGAACGTGGGATCCGGTTTCAGCTGTTTCGGCGGTTCGGCCGGCTTTTCCTGACCTAGTGTGGGGAAATACTCCTCGCTCTGCAGATCCGGCGCAATGCCTTTCTTTAGTTTTTGTTTTGCCATCTGCAAATGGGCGAGAGAGGAAAGGTTACGGATGGGTGAGAATATGTTACTCCCGACACTAGCATTCCATAACGTAGCAGCCCTTGGCACAAGTATGTATGTAGGTACTTACGAGATTTTTCATAGCTGGATTGATGTAGATATTGCTTGTGGTAGCCGCCGGTTGTTCGGGCGCAACAACCTTCTCTTTGGCCGCTGCATTTGCGTCTCCTTTGTTCCACGGTTTGGTCGGATCGCGGTCTTCCCCTTCCCTGCCCTCCGCATCGTGGTTCGGATCGTTTATATCGCCAGCATTTTCCGAATCGACCTGATTACCCTCATCGTCTATCGTTAGCTGTGCCAGCTTCAGTCCACTGTAATCCTTCTTCGTCTCCTCTACCACCTTCCATTCGTCTTCCAGCTGCAAAGAAAGGTAGAATGAACATTCTTCTCTAGCATGCACTTCCGACGAAGTTTCGGCCCGGAATCCTTTCCCCTCCCAGTGGCCCTCTTTACGCTTACATCGTGCGACTCGTGTCTGCCATCGGTCAGATCGACTGGTCTCAGCTTCATCTTACTTTCGACGACCTTCTTCGACGTGTCATCTAGCTGCTTGGCTATCTCCTCCGCGGTGACAAACTTTTTCGCCTTTCCCTTCTTTTTGTCTTTCTTCGCGAAAAAATCATCCAAATCGGCCATGGTGGATGGAATGCGCAGTGCACACGTGCTAGTTTCACTTTCCGTACGGCAAACAGCCGGCAATGTCGGTCCCTTTTTTACGGCACAAAAGTGTGCAAAATGCCTGGTGGATTTTTCTCGCGCTGGAAACCCCGACACCAAACGAATGATGGGAGGAATACGGAGAACGATGACACAACGTGCGTGCGGCTGTCAAATGGCGAAAGTGGTCGAACGCAAGGTACGCCCATCCGAGCGAATGTTGACAGTTGGATGCTGATCGCGAGATAACCATAAAATATTTTCAATAGGTTATTTTATTGGTTAAAAATCCGAAATACTGTAGCTTTCGCATGAAATTATAATAATATAATATTGGAACTCCAAAGTAAGCGTAAAAGATGGGAATTATACGTTGAAAACACGCAAAGATCTAGCCTAATCGAATTTAGGCGCATTGCTAGGAGTAAGATATTCCGTTTCATTTACAACAATCCGAGTTAATTGCGAAATAAATGAAATCATTTTTCGAACAAATGCATTCAAAATACCTTTGGTCTGTTTTCATGGCCTTCGCCCACTGTTTCGGTGACAGAAGAAAAACTTACATGATTTTGACGAGACCCGCAAACCGCGCACAACCCAGCCCCGTGTGCGGGAATATATTCCGTCCGTCTTGCGTATAAACAACATAACCAGAGCAGCGAAGAAAGACACCAGAAACCCTACAGAATGTGCAAAGATTTTTGCGTTTTCCTTCCCAGTTCGCGCGATATCGATTGATTTGCGGTGCGGTGTGGTGTGAGGTGTTTGTAGGGTGGCACTACATTACTCCACCTTCCGCCAGCTACCCAGTGGATAAACGGGGCAACTGGCTGGTTAAGGTGCAGCCGTACGATTAAGGAAGTATCCTTTTGGGCCCAATATCCACCATCACTAGCATGGAGTATGAGTACATGCTGATGAGGAACGAGAAGGAAACGCAAAACCGCTGCTGCGGTGGTCGCGTCTGGTGTGTACAGGTACCGTGCGGTTGAATTGTTGCGCCGTTATGCGCCACCTTATTAAATTACCAACACCCCTCCACCACCCACACCTATTGGGGGTCACCGAAAATCGCTGCTGTTTGTGTCACACACCATCATTATTTATGATCGTCCTCTCTTTGCAGGATATTTGCGGTATCATTTGTGCCGTCCTAACGTGGAGTTTAATGTAAGTACCGGGAATGGGTTTCATTTGGAGTGGGTCGGTGTCTTCATTGACTGCTGCTTGCTTTTTTTTTGTTGCAGATTGTATGCAGAATTTGTAGTTACAATGGTGATCCTGCTGCCCCATCCTTACAAAGCATATCGGTACATTAATTTTATAATCTTTAACACGGGCTCGTTCCTGGCGTTTGCATCACACCTTCGAACAATGCTGTCCGATCCGGTAAGTTTTGTCGCTTGGAAGACAACCCCACAACACAACATAGTTTAACATAACGATAAAGAATGAGATCGCAGGTTTGGGCGCCCTTACGAATTTGTTGTTAAGATCGTACAGTGTCGTAAGGGTCCACCGATTGTGACGATAATGAGCGCAGCATGCTGATAAGAATATCTTAACTTCCGGGCTTACCTGATTCTTGATAACGATTGGTGATTTAACAGGTCAAGCACGTTTTAATTTTCAAACAAAAATACGAAAACCTGGCAAAATTATTAGTTTTTTGAGTACTTTATACAAACCCTACTTATACTTAAAAATACTTTTGTAACGAAATTAGACTCATCGGTGAATGTAGATTGAACGTCTTGGAAGCGTGAATGACACAGTAGACTCTTCAAAAGGCTCTTCAATACCACCACTTATATGTAGTTTTATTTTTATACTTGCTCAAATGATCATCAGGCTAAAAATATCGTAAAGATAATTCAGCCCTTCTTTAACCTGCGTGTTGGGTCCAAGGGTGGAACTTATCAGTATCGTCATTCAAATCGTTTTTTCTTGACCTTCTCAAGGGTGCCGTACCGAAAGGTAACGCTACGAAGGAAATGATCCAGCAGCTCGGCTATCAAGAGGGACAGGTGTTTTTCAAGTGTCCCAAATGCTGCAGTATTAAGCCGGAACGCGCGCATCACTGTTCGGTGTGCCAGCGGTGCATACGCAAGATGGATCATCACTGTCCGTGGATAAACAACTGTGTCGGGGAGAACAATCAAAAGTTTTTTGTACTTTTTACGGTAAGCTTTATGCACCAACTTAATCATCTCACGAACGGGAAGGAAAGAGAGTTGCCACTAATGTGTTCATTTTATCCACAACAGTTTTATATCGCATTCATTTCCATCCATTCGATATTTCTGGCTGTAAATCAGTTCTGTCTGTGCATTAAGAACGAGTGGCGAGAATGCTCGAACTATTCGCCACCGGCAACGGTAATACTGCTGCTCTTCCTGATACTGGAAGCGCTACTGTTTGCCGTCTTTACGATGATCATGCTCGGCACCCAGCTGAACGCAATATGGACCGATGAAACGGTACTTAAGTGTTTCTCTTTAGCTTTTGCAATCGTACCAAATGCTTAATTTCTCGTTCTCCCGTTAAATCCGACAGGGCATAGAGCAACTGAAGAAGGAGGAAGCCCGGTGGGTAAAGAAATCGCGCTGGAAAAGTTTTCAGGCCGTGTTTGGCCATTTCTCGCTAGCATGGTTTTCACCGTTTACACAACCGCTAAGAGCAAAGCACGAAAATTATTTATATTCAGTCTAGTAAAAACAAAAACCACACACAAACAAACAATCGAAACCAAGATGTACTTAACAATATACATATTGCTGTTGTTTCATCGCTCCCGGTGATGACATCCCTGAACGAAGAAGGAACTGCGAAGCATCCTCCGGTAATGCTGTATAAAATGTATTCGCCCGCTCTTGACTAAACCAGCGCGCGCGCTCAGTGTCACTGCCGTGCTCGGTTCATCTTTCGCATTAGCTTCTTTTGCTTCTTCTCATTAACGGGCGCATCTTCGGTTGGGTCGCCTTGGAAAAATTGTTTACCAACCGTTTGCCACAGCAGCCAGCCTGCCCGTACCGGGAGCAACAACATTAGCAGCCAGAAAAATTCGGACAGAATCGATACTAGCTGTGTGCCCGACGTCAGGATGACGATGTCTTTCACGTGTCTGTGTGGAAGGGAAATGTGCATGGCATGAGCAGGAGAGTGGTTCCCAGAATTCGCACTGCAATACTTACTCTGTGACGCCTCCCTCTATATTAAGATCCGTACCCGTTTCAATAATATCACCTTTCTCGGTAAGTTTCGGTTTGCTTACCATAACCATAAAGTAATAGCTGGCGCCATGCGCTACAAGGCACAGGAACGTCATAACCTGTGGGAGGAATAAAGCATCTTGTACACCATCGGAATATGCTCTTCAACATTTGCTACATACCACCGCCAGTGTGGAAAGCTCGGCGTAAACAACGAAACCGAGAAATTGCACCGCACTCGCGATGAGCGACATGTTTCGATAAAACTTAATCGTGGCCACATTCTCTTCCACAATCTGTTTGCTTCCTTTGGTAGCCTTCTTTTTCGGTGGTTGTTGCTGCTGCAATGCGAAACAATAGTAAGTAACGTTGGGGGCCTATTTAAACGCTTTTCCCAGCCAATACTTACCGACATGGTGCTAGAGTTCTGAATTGTTTAGTGCTGCACTGTTTTTTTTGTTGCTTTTCTTTCTGCTTTCGTTGTGCCGAGTCAAAACACATCGGCATTTAACTGTCAGTTCGATTGCACAGCAGTCAGTCGCTAGGACAACTGGCAGACAAGAGAAAATAATAAAATAATGATATTTTTTTTAATCTCCTAAGTTTATACTTAAATATTACGCTAAATCAAATTGATTCACAATATTGTGTTTTATTGAGAAATTTTAGAATAATAAACAAATAAATACTGGCCAAATATTATCCATGAAAATCACTCGCTGTGCGGAAAAGGCGCGAGTTGCATTTACCCGATTATCCGGGCCTTGCAAACCAGAAGCAACGTGGTTGCTTGAAAATTCAAACAAAAAGCGTCGAGTAGTATATTCTGACCAATTGATTGACCTACAATAGTTACTACCTTCGATATCAGTAGATTTAAAGCAAGTATGGCTAAAACAGTGGACAATCTGCAGCTGGAGGTTTAATCGTACCACGAGTACAACTTTTCTCAACAAAGATGATCTACAAAGTGATCATAAGGCACATATTGACGACTGATTTAACAACATCTTCCCATTTCTAGATAATGGCATACACCCAGCAACAGTTTTTGGTTGTAGACTTTGTACATCTCTTCTGAGGCTCCATGGTGATGGAGTTATGGTGATAACTAAGGCTTTGTTGTGTAATGGTTTTTTTTTTCGTTTTTCTCAAAATTTAAATTTTCATTCGTATACGAATATTTAAACATTGAGAAATCTAAATAATCAAGGCTGCAATTGAATATCTGTGTAAACCTTATGAAGATGACGGTCTATCTGTGTATAGAACTGTTTCCACAATACTTTCTTCCATCTTTGATTCGTTTTGATTATTATTTATAGATTTTTATCTTACTTTTAATTGTACTAATAAAAAAATATGGTTATGATTAAATTTAGTTATAAAACCTTTCTCTGTAGGTCGCATTATAGAGCTTCAGGCCACAGTTTAGAGAATCGTGTCTTCAAAGATAGATCTAAACAATGATCTAAACGGTGACTTTTATCCTGTACAAGATGGACGTTATCATTGATTCGCTGTCCATCTCTCTAACGAAATCATTCATGTTTATGTGATTCATTTTCAAGAAATGAAAAATTCAGCGCTGGTGAAAAATGTATTTGCGTCTTCGATCATAAAGACTTTCCATCTGATCTCTGCATCAACTTAAGGGATTTTGGGACTTTGTCAAGGATAGTGTGGCAATGTTTTTGTAGAAAATTTCTTGAACGAACATTTCGAGTAAAATTAAATCCACGAACTTACGAGTTGTTAGCTAAAATATAAAATACATATCAATCAATTATTGTACACAAAAATTAGTGAAGAAGCGCATTATGACCAATCGTTTTTATATTTGGGCTTTTTTAATTGACGAACCGAACAGCATTGTCGGTTATTACTCATTTACGCAACATTTTTTTTTTGTTCGATGGTTACGTGCCCTTCAAAGCATATCAGAGCGATCGATAACTTTATTATCCGTTATTATGCATATTTTCTAATCAAATAACAACTTGTTGAATGTGTTGGGTACGTACGCTCACAAATGCTTACGAGTTTATGCATTTTGATTGGAAAAAAAAAATCATCATGATGAATTAAGAGGGTTTTTCTTTCAAATTAGTTGAAGAAATTACAAAGATTATTTAATTTTAAAATTATACTAATAATATGATAAATTTCTACCACCTTTTTGTGTCGAAAAATTTAGGATCATTGTCAGGAATAACAACTATAAGCACACCGAAGCGCACAAAAACGTTAAATTAAATTGTAAAAATAACAACCGACCGACACATTAGCATCAACTGCTTAACTCAGCAACCTCAGTTGGCGCTGCTGATTACCCGGTTAAAAAACGGTGTAAAAGTGGCGCGAAAATTAACCTCCCCTTTCTTCTGACGTACACCTTGGTACAATGTGTGTGTGTGTGTGTGAATGGTGCAGATACTTTCTTTCATATGCAATAATGCCTACCGTTGTTATCGTACCGTAGAGCCAGCCAACACCAATCACGAACCACTTTTCCGGTAGCCGTTTTGGAATACAAACCCCACCGAAGGCACGCTCGTTTTCCGCATATTTTTCGCAAAACAGAAGCATTTGGGCGTGAGACGCGAAAGAGGAAAAACGAAAACAATAATCAAATGGTCGTACTGGCGTACCAGTGTACAAACCCACCCCGCGATTCAAGGAAATAGCTAATGTGTAATAATCGAGCCACTGGGCAGTTAGGTGGGGTTTTTACAATATTTTATTAATGTTTATGTAGTTCATTTTTGCACCCTTTTTTTTTCTTTTGGTTGGGCTGGGTTTCATTATAATGCTTTTTTTGTCGTTCGTCTTTTCGTTTATGTTTTCTATTTTAACGTTCATTTGTGTTTTGGTGGTTCCGTTTTTCGCAAATCGATCGTTAGGCGTTGATTTCCTTTCCTCTGCTACTTCTGCTATTCACCTTATCGTAATAGTTTCCGGTGGCAGTTACTGAACGGGAGCGCGCCTAGCTGATTAGGCTCGAACCGAGCCCGTTCCCATCGTGCCCATCGATCTCGAACGTTGGATGGTCGTGTTTGTAGTGATGGTGGAAATGTTCGTGCTCAACCTCCTCCTTGATCACGACCGGCTTGTGTACCTCCTTCTTCACGATCTTCTCCTCCTTGATCACGGTCGGCTTGTGGTGGTGGTGCACCGTTTTCACTTCCGTGTGCACATGCTTCTGCTGCTTCACTTTGACCGGTACGTGGATGATGATTTTCCGCCGTTTGCTGCACAAACCGCCCCAGAAAAGAAAGAAAGAAAATGCACAGACACAGCGTCAAAGAAAGGCCGATTTTCATTTTTTTTCCTGTTTCGCGTTCGCGAAGTTTCTCAGGGCAAAACAAAAAAGACACAAAACATTGCTTACCCGGCCGCAGCAGATTCGACGAGCAGGAACAGAAGCATAAATGCCGCAAGGATCTATATGCACGTTGGTTGTTGTACACCAGCGCATCACGCAGCCGATCGATCGAGATGAAAATGAAATTCCACCGTGAGGCACACCGGGTTAAAAGGGAGAGTAGTGTGTGTGTGTGTGTTTGTGTGGAGGAAAGAGAGAGAAAAGGAAAAGTGAATAATTTTTCCACATACAGAATTGGGTCTCGTCGAAAACGGAAAGTGAAAACGATGAGAAACGATCAATTTGACGCTCGACTACTAGACTGAGGTGCGTTGCTAGGTGTTTGGTGCGCATGTTTTTTTTTTACCACCTTTAACCGTGGCTCGTTAGTTCGTTTAGCTGTTTTGTGGTTCGTTTTTTTTCTTGTTGTTTTCGGTAACGAATTATAAAATAAATTATCCCCATTACTTTGCAGGTGCAGGTGACTGCCGCCTGTTTAGCTCATTAACCCTTCAACAAAAATCACTACGCTGGATGAATGAAGAACAGAAGGAAAAGAAGCGGTGTCGAAGAAGTCAACGGGGCCACATAAATGGCACTAATGGTTTAATACTCTCCTC
The DNA here is from genome assembly GCA_002091835.1 of Anopheles maculatus. Classification (NCBI taxonomy): domain Eukaryota; kingdom Metazoa; phylum Arthropoda; class Insecta; order Diptera; family Culicidae; genus Anopheles; species Anopheles maculatus. The sequence goes on from LULA01014051.1 coordinate 24,286, forward strand.
CCGTGCACCATTAATTCTCCCTCAATTACTCTTCACCTAACATTGGGTATGCTTAGCTCATGAATTTTCATTTTACAGCTTCTTCCAGCAACTGCCCTGTACTTAGTAGCTTCGGCGCTGGGAAGTAATGGTTAAATTCGCGCCAAAAATGGACACAGTCATAAATACCGGTTATCGATACGTAGCTCTATTACACGCACTTGTAAATTGCACCTAATAAAGTGGGTTTCATCGCTTGCGCCCGTTTAAGTCTTTAGAATGGTTTTCGTGTTTTGGTTTTGTTTTGGAAAAGTAAAACAATAGGTACTTTGTTTTGTAAAAGTTATTTTTAGTGATAATTGCTGACTCTATATTTGAATGAACGATTAGGAATTTTAAACTGTTTCTTTTTATCTTTTATGTTTTTTTAATTAAAAAAAAACGCTTCTACCACCCTTCAGTCGTTCTACCAATGTTGCTTTTACGAAAAAACTTATAGAAACACGGGTGAAAAGCAAAGGTTTTCAATATTATCGTTTTAGGAATGTAAAATTAATTTCAATTCGTGCAAAAGTTATTATTAATTCAATTTTAATTTTAGTAAATAGTTTGTTAAAAGCTAAATACATTATTGAATAAAGAAAGATATTTATTAATATAGAAAACAGACTGAAACCATCATGTCGAAGAAACGTTTTAACTGAAACTCTAAATACAGTTTTGAAGACAACAAACATTTACAATTTGGAAGTTTTTTTGTTCAACTAAAAATAATATAAAAAGTCGGTTACGGATCGTTGCCTACGCTTGCTTAAGTCATTTGAATGTTTCTTGTTTTTTTTGTTAAATAATTTGTTTTCTCTATTTTATATATAGTGAAATAGTTGTTAAAAGCTGTATATGTTCAAAATTGTACATTCAGTACACATGAATCCGTATACATTTCCCGTACATATTAATTTACGTTTATTCGCATTAATTCTCTAACTGTACATAGAAAAAGTCTGCCAAAACCTTAAAAACTAATTGCAAAATATAAACTGTGTTTGAAATAAATGTCAAAAATGGCAAGAGCACAAGCAATAGGAAAAGATTACTTCATTGCTTACACTTGCTTAAGGTTTGTCGCTTAAGGTTCGCCGTCTAAGTCTTTTGAATATTTTACGTTTGGGCGTTTGAAAAATAAATTGTTGGCTTCATAACAATAGAAAACATACTTTTTCATGTTCTTGCAAATGAGCATTAAATGCTTTACATGTTATAAATTGTACTAAATAATAATTAGTTGTCGAATAATTAGATGTAGTCTTCTAGGGGACGAAAACTCATGTATATGCGATACATATTTACAGTCTGTAAGTGAATTATGTTGAAGGATGTCGGCTGCAAGTTTAAAAACATTAGTTTCAATAATTTAACATAAAAATTTGCTCGCTATCACCCTATATCACAAAAAGGAACTATTCTTTTTAATTGGAATTAAGGCAGAAAAGGTACAGCACAATACTCTAAAAGAAGATTCGATTCTAGAATCCGTATTATCTCAATTAAGCGCTTTAACCACTAGAACACCCGAGCCATTCACACTAGTAATGTCTAATCACTATGATTTACAACAACAAACACAAGCACAGTACTTAAATTACAGCACTACACTACTTTTTGTTACGTTGTTACAACAAACAATTTAAGCGTCCAACACTATCCCAATACCGTATCCAGTAATATTCACTTTTCCCATCTTATTGTTGTTATACCGCAAAAACACAATTCCATTCAAATCACTCAACAAAAACTCACCACCAATTGAATCCGCATTGTGGTTATGGTTTTGAAATCTGTACCCAAGGCCACTGCTACTACTACTACTACCACTACGAACTCGTTACTTGCTAACTGATAATGAATAAATGAACACCTTTGGCTGATATGCTTTGCTTTTTATAGTACGCTAAAAACCCGATGCAGCCCGAACACCCCCACCGTGTGTGGAAAATGCAGCAGCAGCAGCAGCAGCAGGAGTGCCAAAAAAGGAAGACAGATAGAACCGATGCATCGCCCGCCGCCGGTGTGCATCGTGCACACTTCATTATGAATGACGGCTTCGCTTGGCACTTTCTTTCTTTCTTTCATTTCACCGGTGATGCACATGCATGCGAGGAGCTTGGCCTTATGCACACCGTTCTGCTGCGCATGCAACCGTCGAACGAAACCCCCGCCATTCCAACCAAACCCACCCCGCCCGTACTGCACTCACGGGGAAAATTTAAGGAAATGCATCAACTATTTTGTAAGTTTGTTTTGTTGTTTTTTTGCGATTGAAGTTCATGTAAAAACGCACCGCAAAATGTAGCTGGAACCAAAAAGGTTGTGATTGGAGGTATGGGTATATAAAAAAAACGCACGAAAATAGGAGTCAAAACAGTAGCTTCAGCGTTCGCACAAAACGAAACTACAAATGCATGAGGAAAAAACGCGATGATTAAATGATAAGTTACTGTATAAACAGCTATACTTTGATAAATAAACCTCAGAAATTGTGTTTTCTTTTTGTGTTTGAACTTTGAACAAATTATTAAAACTCTTTTCTTTAATTTTAAATAATTTTTCAAATGACATTAGTCAATGTTGGACAACATCAGTACATAATATGACAACAGAATAATTCGTACATTTAACACAACTTTGTCATTTGATATCACAATACAATACAGCACAATGCAGCACATGATCTTACACAGTCAAAGTATTTAAAAAATAACCTCAAAGCTTTGCAATAGTCTATTCTTTGTACCCTCCCGGCCTAGCTGTTTTGCTCGTTTATATGTTCCAGTTGTGATATGAACTGAGAACTAAGAACTGAGAACTCCTTTCCTCTGCCTAATTGATTGTTGATGCCATTCTTTCCCTTCTGTCTTATGCCCTAGCCAGTAACTCGCCTAATAATATTTCGTATTTTGACTAGGGTAAGGCTTTAAGTAGCCTTAAGCAACGGTCAATAAATGTCAGTAGTAGCAGTAAATATGATGCAGCGACGAAATTAACTGATGCCGTTGCCCTATCATGATCTACCTATGTTTATGTTGGCCTAATTCTATTATTATTGTAATATTATCTATAAAATCTTAATTTAATTTATTTTTTATATATCAGGTCTATAAATAAGTTTATAAGTATAAATAAGCCTCATCGGTATCGCCCGAATGAGTGTCGATTTTTATTCAGAAAAGTAATTTTCGTCACATTGTACAACCTTTTCCCATCTTTTGGGTAGATTGTGGATTCCTTCATAAAAAAAAAAGAAATCCGGCATGGACCGGAGCAGATAGTAGTCGCAGGGCGCGATATCTTGGCTATATCGTGTCCAAGCGTTGTCGTGCGGCATAATTACTTTGTCATGCCTGGTCGCGTTGTCGTCGTTAAACGTCACCCGTGATGGTTTCGTTTGATTCCAGCACTTCGTGGTACACTACACCCAGCAGGTCCCACCAAACGAGCGTTCTTCGTCTTCCATACTAAAATTTCCTCTTGTAAACCGTTGAAACCACCTTTGGCACGTTCTTTCCGATAAAGCGTGATCGCCATGGTATTCCCTCATTATACGATGGGTCTCGGTGGACGAAATTTTCATCACAAAGTAATGAAGGAGAAATCCCCGCAAAAACACATTTTTTCTGGACCGAATGTATTCATATATATTTTGTTTACGAATTGATGAAATGGCAGCTAGGGGCAAAAAAAACCCAGAAGATGACACTTCAAAATAACAGTGTTGCTAGATTTTACTAAAGTAAAAATTTTAAGTACACGACAACGCATATATCAAAATCATCAAAACTTGTTTATAGACCTGATAATTTTTCATGATTAAATTTTCAAAACACAAAGTCTTAGTAAAATAGTATATTCCAGCTGTGAAATAATTACAATTTCCACTATTTAATCCATTCTATGCACTGATCAATCAATAACTGATCAGCAATTAATGCAATGGGTGCATTTTTTTAAGATCCATGCATAGTACCCACTGATTGACAGCATAATTATGTTGCGGCAGCCCAAACAGCAGTGATTCAGTGATCAGGTGCATAAATTAAAACAATTAGTATCGAGCAGAGCGATGCTAATCGGTCACGTTTAACATTTGAATTTTATTCGTTATTTAAAACGAAAGGAAAAATATTAATTGTATTTTAATAAATGAAAAATCAGTAAGAAAACCGAAAGATTTTTGTGGTTGTTTCATAAGACACGCTTTGCATTCGAAATAATTAGGTTACGAAGAAGGAATGCAAAACACAACCAGAACGTTTAATTGCAAACCCCGAAGCGCATCGGCAATTTATGCATATTTGGCAATCCACATAAGGCACACTTTAGGCACAGTTATCTAAACAGTCCGCCACAAGGGCGCTACAGTTGTTACGATTATGCACTAATGGACACCTTCAACTTTTTTGTACAAACAAAAGTGGCCGATAGGAATAATTAAGTTGTATGGGGCACTGTTTCGCAACGGAACGGCCACCACGATGTGCTCTGATTAGGGCGCTATGTAGTTGTTGTGTGGTTTTGTTTACTTTCTTTATAGTTCAATCGTCGATCGATCGTGTGTGTGTATATATATACAGTACAGAAGCGTTATTGTTGATGGTGTACAAATTTAATGTGCTTTTGTTTATTAGCATTCTCACCTTTCGCATACAAGGTACAATTAATTGATCGATTTGTATGTCTTAATTTCTGTACATCTTGAACATATCGCACAATTGTGAAGCTATTTTGTAATAAACTTATTTTGTTAAATGTGAAATGGATGTTCCTTCATAAACGCACACACACATCAATCATAATCGCTAATTATAATGTGCATGATGCTAACGATACCTGTACCTCATCAGTCATAAGATCCTCACTCTTGAACCTCTCGCCTGTGTTGCGTAACATCGGACAACGATCACCGGCGTACGCTCATTACGCGGATTTCCTGGACAATAAATAAAATATTTTATTGCAAATTGCGATTCTAATAAACCCTGCAACTAACTTCCGCCTAAACGGGCGCCACACACATACAGCAAGTTCCGTATTCAAATTTACATGCTGATAAACATAATTTCCCACACACACACAAACGCAATTGAACGCACTGATAGTACAGCTTTCTGCAAATTGCGCCTTCAAACTCGGAAGGAAACCTTCTTTGGGGTGGTAAAATTGCAATTGTTTGCCCGCTGTTAACGGCTAGGTAATGGATCTGCACACCGCTAAGCGCTCGGTGTACAAAGATTAGCGCCCCCTTTAAGTGTGTGTGTGTGTAAGACTCACGGCACAATGCACGGGTAGCACGTGCGAACAGAAACCTCACATTTAGGTGCTGTTAAGCGTTATTTTCTAATTGCGTATGGTTAATGAGCGCACTCTTCTCGCGCAAAGGTTAGGGAGAAGAAACTGATCGCGTAGCACGTCTTGTGACTGGGATTTAACGATCATCGCACGCATACAGCGATGCAGCAGTCGACGCTGAAGTGTCCGGACCGGAGATCACCATGGTAACGTGTGTCGTTGTTGGCAGGTCAAAAAGAGAGAGAGAGAGTGCTGCTTCCAGCGGGCTGCTTAGATCCCGAACGTATGTACGACGCCGTGAGACAGGCACACTCACAAATCAGATGAGACAGATGTCGTGCCGGACGGGTGCCGAGGCTAGGCCCAATGGTGCTAGTGAAAGTAGTCAATCCACTTTGTTTTTTCGGACGCCTTGGGGGGAAAAATCAAAGTACGGCGAAGCGGGTCTAGTAAAGCTCTAGTGTGTACGATCCGACGGACACGATTGCCAGGTTGCGCGCTTCTTCACTGGTGAACCCTGAACCCTGCGCGTTGTACGGTGTGAGTTCGGTTGCGGAGTTGATCACACGGTGGCGGTGATAGACATTAGGCATTACTCATCGGCAATTCTATCTTCAAGCGTTCATCTCTCTCTCTCTCTCTCTAAAGTCTCAGTCAATTTCTTATCTTCCAATTTCTCCTCTAAAGTTTAGACTGTCACGATGCCGCGAGTCCTCAAGACGCTGCCCTGGTTGCTGATGTGTCTGATGATCACACAACGCACCGCACAGGCGTACGATCCAACCGACAAGGAGATCCCGAACATTGTCCCACCCAAGGGAACGTTCGAAGCGTTCTATCCCCGGGAGATGTACGGCGTAAAGAATGGAAATGCAAGGCCTGCCCATGCCCACGGTAGCTTTTACGCGCACCGTAATCCGGCCCTGGTAGAGGTCCGCAATGCTGCCGCATACGGATTTCGATTCGATGGAAAACGTCGGTTTAATTTTGATTAGAACCAGTGCAAACGTTGCTTCCGATCTGTAAGATTCCGAAACAGTTTTGTTTTTCTTTTCAATAAATGTAACAGCAACTCAAACGAGCTCGGCGATCTTTATGCTGCTCCGAAATTGAATGCTTTTTCTTCTGGAATGCTAATGCGATCGTATCCGTCAAGACCTTCCCTGTGGTTGCCTGTCCCACATACCAGCGATCATCCCAATTGACAGATATCCGTCAACGATCGATGATTGATGATCGGGTTTACCTTCGTCCAATTAATGTCTACTCCCGATGCTGATGGATTACGTCGTTTGCCGGTCCTCGTAAATCGATTACTCTGGAAGAATGATTAATTCACGCCAGACGCCATGGCAAAGCGTCCCAAAGTTGTTTGAAAATTGGAAGATACTTAGAATTGGGCCAACGAGACCGTCTAGCTGGGAACTAGATTCACTTTCCGACCTGTCGATGATCGGATGATTGATTTTCTGGGTAACACTTGATTACGCTGGCAGCTGGAGGAACGTTTCGGTATACATAGAAGCATGGATAATGAGACCCCACAGTAATCTCGATCCTCTAATTATCCTTTGGCAATAGAATACGAACATAACTATTTTTGTTTCTTTTACAAAGTTAATTGATTTATTTGTTTCCTTCTCTATCAATTAATCAATCGTCTAAGGTGTGGCTTTGTTAATACGGAACGGCACTATAAATAGGTTCTATGGAAAAGCTTGTACTATCTTGACCCTAATAGTTTAAGAAATTACTACTCTAACACCGGTGCAGTTTCAACGTGAAACAAACATTCAAAAAATAAATAGCACAACAGAACATTACTGGTTCAATTCACCACTTTGTGTGTTCATGCGCGATCTGACATCACTTCCAAAAACCCGGAGGACCGCCAACACAAACTGCTAGAACTTAGGGAGGACTCTTGGCTTCACTTTTCACTTTCACCACCGCTCGGTACGACCACTTCCGCGTCGGTTGTTGCCGTCTCATCTAGCCGCTTGTCGGCGACCTCCCCGTGACTCTGCACATTCACTGCGATCGGACACATGCACGGCACAAACTGAACCTGGGGCGTGTGTGGTGTGTTAGACGGTAGGCTCGAAAGGTACTGCACCTGGTCCATGGTGAAGTACGGATATTTGCTCGGATGCTGCTGGCCATAAAATCCGGTCGATGGGCCACCGATACCTTGGCTTACGGTCGGTACTTCGGTTGGTGAAGGTGTCACTGGTGGTGATGATGGTACCTGTACTACCTGTTGCTGATGTTGCTGCTGCTGTTGCTGCTGGTGTTGCTGCTGCTGCTGCTGCTGTTGCTGCTGCTGTTGGACTTGCTGTAGATGCTGCTGGTGTTGCTGGTGTTGCTGTTGTTGCTGTTGGAACGTCGGTACTGACCCACCAAGGGATTGACCCATTCCTCCAAAAGCGTTGCCAAAAAAACTGCTGAACGGACTGCTGTTGCTTTGCTGCTGCACTTGCTGGACGGGCTGGCTTGTGGGCTGTACCGGAGCGATCTGCTTTGCCGTCGGTATAATGGACGCTGGACTAGCCTGGATGAACTTGTACGGTGAGGGTGGAGCAAGCAGTGAGTGCGCCGGAAATGCGACCGGTTGGTAGGTAAAGGCCCGTACATACTGGACCTGTTTGCTAGGCACTGGTGGATCACTGCAGAGTTAAAGGTGATAACGAGTGTGTTAATGATAAAGATGACGATAAGTTTAAGGGATACTAACCTAGTCTGACTGGTAGACCACCAGAACGCTCGTACGGATGCGCTGGACAGTAAAAGCACAAACTGCAACGGTTCAATAATAGAAGAACACAAGGATTAACGTCACGTTGATTGATTCCGAAACACTCGCTACAACAAGCTTCATCAAGCTGTCCAACAGTCACTATCATTACCCCATCACTGCCCACAAAGAACCAATAAACCCTAACTGCGCCTTCTTACCAACAACTTCAACTGCTGCATCTTTCTTGTTCTGACACTTTGTACACTTTTTCTTCTCGTCACCCAACACAATGGCACTTGTTTGTACAGCTCCAATGATGACAAACACCGATATCAAACTCCACACAATCACCACACAATTCTTCACAGAACAAAACGCTTGGGCTTTCACTGTTTGTTCCTTTTTTAGAAAATCACACCGAGCTGCCAACCTGGCACAGTTCTAAGGTGCTAGTAACTTTGTGCTCCCGAATACCGCCAGATGCGTAATGACCAAGAATGCACCATTTGTCGAGATATTTATAATGCTCGTGCACCCTACCCGGCAATTAGGGTGGTGCGTCCCGACGTTCTCTGGCAGGGCTTTTATCACAAACCACCACATCCACATAAGACGGTTTTTTTACATAAGATTCTGGAAGATGGGATGACACGAACTCTCTTTCTATTTGACCTTCCCTTGTGTTTCACTTTCTTACCGTACCCTTCCAGTTGGACGAGACTTCCAAATTCCGAACACCAGTTCTCTGCCCTTCTCCAGTCGATTGATTCTGGAGAGAAAGAATAAGGGACAGAGTGACCAGTTCTCGTGTTCAGCACGAGGGAAACCTGTTCGGGAAATTGTAGAGCATCTTTCATGCTAGTAGCTTGTTTAAACATAAACTTCAGGAATGAACAATCCGACGCATTTCTTGTGTGTCTTCCCTTTCGTTTCGATCGAGCATTTTTAATGGGTTGATCGGTTTTTGGAGCGTGTACATTTGTACCGCTTTCACATATCATAACCCTCCTTCTCCCGTGGACGCATTGTAGCACATAGCTCACACACAAACACACAAAGAAAATAGAAGCTTTGATACGCCTATGATAGGCTAATTTGTCAATCGGCGTAACGATGGTGGTCCGAAGTCTCTCCCGAAGACAAGAACCATCGATCGTTATCTCACGTACCCATGATTGAACTTTTGAACATTTGTACATCACGCACCGGCAAAAGGAAATCCGGCACTCCGGTTCGGTTTCTTAACCCTGCCTTAAATGTAGGTGGCATGATCCAAAAAAATGGATAGGAGAACCATCATCGATTCAGAGTTAATCGCTCGCTTTGCTGCAGACCGCGATCTTATCCACACACACACACACACTCACACGCACATCGTTTCGCCGCAGGGGACATCACGATAAGGTTGGTCGCAATCTGCTGCCGATGATTCGATGGTTTATTTTCTGTTTTAATGACAGTTCTGGGGAACCGTTCTTTGGGGAAGCAAAATATGATTCGAGGCGGCAACGATATGCCTTTAGTAAATGGAGCAAATATCCGTAAGATGCCTGTAAGATGCACGAAATCACTTTCCCCCTGTGTTTGGTCCATTCTTAACCGTACTCCGGGCGGAAGTTTTGCGGATCCAATCTTCGGTTGGATGTTTATAAAGTTAAACACAGGGGATACAAACCTTTTAAGAACGCGCGCGCGCGTGTGTGTTTTCATATTAAGAAAGGGGAGTCTGAGGGGCGAAAGGAGATAAAGCGATGTGAATCAATCCCGGTAGAAAAGTGATTTGATTTGATCCATTAATTATACACCGTCGGAAAGACAGTCGGGTGAGTGTTTTAGCATTGTGACTCTCGACCAAGAAGAACGGCAGACGCACCGAGAAAAACAATCAACAGAATTGATCCATCCGAAAAATACGTGCTGTGAGAAATTGATTTGATGCTTGAAAACTAAGTAAGTCATCGTCGGCACGATCACCACCGATCGCCAATAGCAGCCCGAGATGAAGTTGTCCGTCCTGATGAGAGCTGGAGCTGGGGAGGAGAAAGTGAAAATCTCTGGTTATGAAGCATTGGGAAAACAAATACAAACATTCTAGTTAGTCGGTCGGTCAAGAATTGGGTGGTCAGCTAGTAATTAGCTGCAAGAGCCTCTTGATGCTTCCCTTTAATCTGTGGATAATGGATAGGGCGAGGGGGCCACGATCGATATATTGATAGTGATGGGGCTGATTTGAATCGATCAAATATCTAAATGCTACCACTCTAGGCACTTTCCCATGAAATTTGTTGGTACACTTATACGGCGCTATAATCGATTAGCGGTAGAGTTGAGTTTAAAAGCAAATATAGAACTTAACAACTAAGTTTGATGCCTCGAACGAATCAATATAGGTTTACTGTGATCCAAAGAACATGTATAATAATTGCCAGAATATGTTATAAAGTCATTGAAGTAAAGATCTTTCACGTAGTTTCACGTAGACAATGCTAGGCTCTTTTCAGAGCACCTAAGACACGCGAAGAAAGCGCATTTCATTTAAAAGAAAGCGAAAGAATGCTAGAATTCCTTGTGGGAAACCTTCTTCTTCTTCTTCTTCCTTGGCACTACAACCTCGTGAGGTCTTGGCCTGCCAGCTATTGCTAGCTTTCTGTGACTTATTTATACCCGTAGCTGAATAGTCAGTCCTGCGTACGGGGAGGCGGTCCGCCGGGATTCGAACCCCGGTCCTGCCGTGTGAAGACCGGCGCCGCTATCGAATACACCACCGGGCCGCCCCTTGGGAAACCTTAGGTTCTAGAAATAATTTAGAACCTAGACTCTAGAAGTTCCTTAGTCTTTTCATGTAGAATTTAAAGCAATATTTATAAATCAATGTATTGAGGACTCTTTCTAAGTACACGCTCATTTAATATAACAAGAATTGTGCTGGAAAATATTGATTAACAGACCCTGAGGGGACAGCATTTTGAGTACAAGTAAAATCACTGTTTGGCGGCCAAATTTTACCAAATTATTTAGCAACAGTTTAATTACTGTATAGAAGGATGCTATTCTTCTTATAAAACCTCTCCAGACCAGCCCTAATGCCCTGGCTAATCGGTTATTTGATAAACAGGTAGATCTTATGATACACCTTTAGTGATTGTGGATAACACCATGGCATGTTCTTTCGCAATAGAACTCTGAAGTCATTAAAAAGAAATTGGTGAATTGTCATCTACTTCTACTAAAATACCAATTTGAAGTTAAATGGCAATTTGAAGTGGCAGGATTAGTACCGAGAGCTCACGGGTTCGCTGTCATACTCCACCTGTCAACACCTAATTTGTTAAAGATTGGCTTAAAGTGTCCTTGAAGCGTACCGAGAACCACGAATCTCACCTCAAACACACACACACACACACACACGCCTATGCTCTCAGTCTCCCTGTGTACTTATAGCAGTCGGAAGTGAACGAAACAACTACACTCACGTGTCAAGAGTGGCAGCATCTCTCACTGCGAGAGTTTAATGACAGACGCGTGACAAGTGTTTACATTTGGAGGCATACGTTCCTATCAAAACCAGAACCAAACACAACGAGTGCCAAGGCCCAGTACGGTTTGGAAAGTGAAAGATGAGAACGCGTTGGTCAGCGGCTTTCGACGAAAGAACACTCGAACACCGTTCGGAAAGTGAAAAACTAATCAGTCAAGCTTAGCCCAAAACAACCGTCGACATCCGTTCCGCTAAACTGCACTTGGATGTCACAGACGGTAGGTGGTGCCGGCTTTCTGAGTTCTCGATAGAGGAATGTTATCCCGAAAAGAGTGAGGCAAGAGTAGGTTTGAACTGTGCGGTGCTGGAATCCATATAAGGAAGGAACAAAAATGTAACCGAGTGAGATTCCGCGTTCGGGAGGTAGGTGCAAAGACATCCCGGAATGAACACAAAAAAAAAACGTTGGTAGGAGTAAAGGTTACATGAGGAAAGAGATTAAGATATTATCTGTCCGAACTTTTAAATGTGGGTCTGTAACATTTCTCCGCTTGCGTTCGAGAACGCCGATATGGGAACAGTTTCCTTCTGGAGCTTCTTGTGCACCTTGCCATGGGTGAACCCGAAACCCTTTTCTCTCTCTGTCTTTAAGGTTTTCTCGCTATTTCTCTTTGACACCCGATTTCCCAGGAAAGGACCGCCCCAAAGGATTGAAGGGATTAGAATACGCCGCACTAAAATGATCTGTTAGACATTTCCACTGACAGCGTAACCGGTCAAGCTTGTTATTACTTTCGATCGAACTTGCCCTCAATCACCGGCGGAACCGGCCGACCCGACCCAAAGCACGGGAGGGTCGTTGACCGGCTAAACAGCGGGGGGTTCATTGAAAACTAAAGCGAAGGATAATCGAACCCAACAACAACGACGACGAGGAAAAAAAACAGGGCCTCGAGAAATGCATTCCCGGATGCAACAACGGCAAAGCATAGTTCGTTCTGGCCGAGTTTTGTGTATTTAATCATGATGGTTTACATTAATTGCTGACACATTGACTAATATATTAAGTAAGATAAAGGAAGGAGTAAGGAGATGTTGGGTCGCTTATTTTTCAAGGTCTTTTACTGCTTCTCCGGAGTGTTTGTAACTGCACCGGAGATGCATTCCGAGCGTCGTAACACGGCCAACGCTTTCTCTTTCGAATTATGCCTGTATAGCACCGAACGTTTGACTCGTGGAGTTCCAATAAAGACAATCGAAAACTCTCGTCTTGTTAAGTCAAGCCGATTGTTGCCGACTGAGGCTGCCGTTTCTTTTTCCCCTCCAAGAGAACAACCTGTCGAAGGACCCAAAAGCCCATAATGTAAGCTCAATTTATAATTTTAAACTGCTCAGTAAAAGTTACAGTTGAGCCGATCGGTGAACCGTTGTAGTCCCATCGTTTTTCCCACTCTCTTACCTTCCGTTCTTAACACTCGGCCCCGAATCTATCGTCAGCTTAAATGGTGTCGTAATGCTGCCGCAGTCTTTCGGTCCACTGGGTCCCGGTTGTGTGACGCACAACACAGTTTAAGGGTGCAATAAACATAACCTCCATTGTAAATGTACCATAATCGTAGAATTTAAGTGTTATGGTGGTAACGATAAAAAAAAATGGGACACGCGTGAAGCGTATAAAAGTGGTACCAGCGGTTCGGGGCACACAAGATCCCCGTGCTTCCTTACGATACTAAATCATTCTAAATCTATTTCCTATTGTCAAGGGAAAAGCGGATCGAACCGTTTTTATTTGGAAGGAGCAGAAGCAAGCGTAGCTAGTTCTTTTGAAATGTAAATAAGAAAACCAGATGATGTAGACTTACCCACCGATGCTGAAGTGAGCCCTAAATTGCCCACATCGTTATGTAATGTTGTAAAACTGTTTCGATATTGTAATAATCCGCCCCAGTTACAGTTTTACAGCATAATTTGAATGGTAGTGCAATCGTAAGCGGTAAGCTTTTTCTGAGTCGAACAGCTTATGATGAGCCCTTAGCAGTGTATAAAGTATGATTATGTGAACTGTTGAAATCGCTTGTAAAGACAGTTAGCTTAATCGTCTTATAAGTTGTACCGTTACGGAAATATATGAAAGTGTGGTGTTTTTTTAAAATTACAATTTACAGCTAACCGCAGTCGGTTAGAAAAGAAAAGACGTCACGAAAAATATTACGCGAGTCAAAAGAATTATATGTAAAATAGTTTGCTGGCTGGAATATGACAAGCGCACAGTGGGATAGTGTAGATCAAATTATTATCAAATTATTAAATCGTAAATGTATAATTAAAATATTTATTTTAATTTAAGGATTATATATATTTTTAAATTGTAGTATTTTTTTTATTAAACAGTTTTATTATGTACCTAGTTTCTTTTTAACTATTGTTATCGAACTCTAGCGAAAGAATGATTTTAGTAGACACTTGAGATTAACTTGCAATAATTATAGCAAAGCGAATATCTCGTCAAAATCATAAATATGAGATCGTATAAATGAAGAGGTTAAATAAAGAACAAAATAATAATGACTATCTTTACTCAATGGTCGAGCATTAGAACTAACACTTTTCAAATGAAAAATGAACTGTCAATTGAAAACATTAGAAACATTTTAAATCCTAGCTTTTTCATTCCTCAAGCATTGGTTCTAATAAAATAAAAGTTTTGTATAAAGACACAATCTATACATATTTGAAGGCTGCTTTCGACTCGGTTTCTCACAGCATACTCCTAGCGCAGCGTGAAAAGCTTGGAGTTTCTTACATAGCTGTGAGATGGATACGCTCCTACCTAACCCAACGCTCATACCGTGTAAAGCTGAAGAATAATTTGTCTCGCAGAATTTCGTGCATCTCCGGTGTCCCGGACGTTATTTTTAACTACAAAATTGACAACCACACACTGGAACGCACCAGTTGCATTCGAGACCTGGGAATCCTACTAGATAGTCGTCTTAGCTTTAGGCCTCAAATCAAGTCGATGATCACAAGATCAAACCAAATGTTAGGCCTTATACGACGAATTGCATGACCCTTTGACGATAAAAGCTCTCTATTGCTCCCTGGTGAGATCTGTCCTTCAATACGCTAGCATAGTCTGGAGCCCTTCCGCTGACATATGGTCGACGCGGATAGAAGCAATCCAACGCAAACTCACGCGATTTGCGATAAGGCTACTCCCTTGCCGGGACGGAGACACACGTCCATCATATGAAGCTAGGTGTTTATTGTTAGACATCCAACCATTATCTGTTCGTCGAAGAATACTGCTACAATGTCTTTTTGTAGCCGTCCTTCTTGACAACTCGATCGACGCTCCTAATGTCTTAAGTTTGTTAACATTTTCGGCACCGGCAAGAACCCTTAGACCAGGACAACTACTACATGTTCAGCGTTATTGAACATACTTCGGTCAAAGTTATCCTGTTAATATTATGTGTAAGGCGTTTATTAATGATGTGTCTGAACTATTCGATTTTAATGTTTCCAAGTCAGCGTTTCGTGAGCGTCCGATGAATGTCCGTTGAGTAACGTAAATAAATTAAAAACATTAATATTTTTTTCTTATATACATATGTCCGCTTCTTGTATCATCGTGCAGTCGGGAAATAGGAGAGAAATTTGACTGAGCTTTCTATGGATGCTAGTAATTCAATTTAAAGGAAAAACGCATAAAGATATTTGTTTGATAAAGAATGTAATAAGAAATACATCAACACAAACGTTATGATATTTCTTAAGAAATATTTAAGAACCATATGAAACCAGACAAAAGCGATCACTATTTCATAATAATAACCAGTGCACATCAAAGAAACTCTTTATAACGGTATTTCTTTCTTCTGTAACGTTTAATCAAACTCTGCCATGTTATCACGCCATAAGTAATACAAATCTTAAAGTCTTATATGTTTGATTCACCCTCAATTATTTATGTTTTTGGGTCCGATCGCTTCAGTAAGAATTGTGTGAGCCATATTATGCAATCGGAATGTCATGTCTGGCCAGTGCAGGACTCAAACGAATGTGTTACATCGAGCGAAAGCGGAAACATTCGCAAGACAATGCAACGAAGCGAACGTAAATGAATATCAAACGATTGTTTCTGTTTTGCTGCTCACTCATGTCATGTTCCTACAACGGAGGTGAGCTAGACATTGCAAGGAAGGTCACCTTTTCTACCGTTTCTGATATCGGATATGCGGGAAGGCTTGTTTTTTTTGCGCACAGAAAGACAACGTACCCTTCCCATTCCAATGGCTATCGATTGCAACTCAACAAAATGCATAGAAATGATCCATTTCGGCGAGTCTGTGTAAGATCTTGTAATGCTTGTATTTAAACCACATCCTGTGTCACCGACAGCATCAGTGTCGTTTGTGAGCTTTTACCTTAGAGACAGAGATCGTGTTTTAAGAGTCACATCAAGCAAGGTCTACAATAATCTTCCAACCATGAATCTGCAGCAAGTGGTCCTAAGTCTCGGCGTGTTTACCACACTTCTTCGTGATCGGTGCTATGGTGATGATGATGCAGAACAGTGAGTCACCCACCGCCAGACGATAGGCTGGCCTTCTTGCCTTTGTTCGCCGTTCTAATCATTACCCCTTTTTTATCGGTAGCGTTCACATTAAACTTCACGTGCCCGAAATTATCAACCGACACGTCCACGTAAAGACGAAGTACATGCACGTGTACCATCCGAAAAAAGTCGTCCAAGAGATGCCGCCGTCGTTCGTCGACCAGCAACCCATCCCGATGGATCACGGCATGTGGATGCCATCCGGTGCCTTACCCTCTGGCCTCGTTTCTTCTTCGGCCCTTTCGTCAGCCTCTTCCTCAGCAATGGCTGCCGCTGCAGCCGCAACCCTATCGTCAATGGTACAGGACAAACTGTCGACACAGCTAGCACAAGAACTAATGATGCGCTATCGCAATTTGGATGCATCCTCTGTTGGAGGTGGAGCCGATTTGCGTGATGCCACTGCTACTTCTGATGCTTCCGACTATCTGCGAGACTACTATCGCCAGCAGCGGAAGCTATCCGATCAGCTGATGCTACAGGAAGCGATGCAGTTGCCTAACTTTGCGCAAACCAAGTACTTATCCAATATGGGATACAACTGGGATAAGTCGTTTGTTGGTGTCAAGTCGAGAGATGGTGAAAAGTCGAACCTGCTACCGAAAAAGTCCAAAAAGAAGAAGGCTTATGGTAATCTGTAGTTATTCTGTAGGAAGTTATCAGTTGCTAGTGGACAAAATCGTTGTTAAAGTTTTTAATTTGTTAAGCTGTTATTGTTTGTTATTGATGTGAGAAGTGATATTTAAATAAAATGTTGATGTATTCTAAAAACCTGCGACTACTTCTATTTAAATTAAAACTATTTCATTTAAATATTGTACATGTTACAGATTTTTACTTATAGAGCAAGTTTTGTATAATTTAATTTCATGAAGAGAAACTACCGAACAGAAAATGTTGGTGTTTTTTGCTCACTTCTTTATAATAACTTGTTTTTAATATTAGCTGTCAATTGTTTGCTAAATATAACCTCCATTTGCCAGAGAATGAAAATAGATTAGTTTAATTTGAATTAGGTACAAATTAAGCCTAAACCAATAAATATTTGATGCTAAAGGGTAGTATGAATAATTTAAATAGTAAATTTTTAAAAACTGTCATATCAGTAATATTATAAAATTATATAAAGTAGTAGTAGTAGTAGCTAGCATAGTCTGGAGCCCTTCCGCTGACATATGGTCGGCGCGTATAGAAACAATCCAACGTAAACTCACGCGATTTGCGATAAGGCTACTCCCTTGCCGGGACGGAGACACACGTCCATCATATGAAGCTAGGTGTTTATTGTTAGACATCCAACCATTATCTGTTCGTCGAAGAATACTGCTACAATGTCTTTTTGTAGCCGTCCTTCTTGACAACTCGATCGACGCTCCTAATGTCTTAAGTTTGTTAACATTTTCGGCACCGGCAAGAACCCTTAGACCAGGACAACTACTACATGTTCAGCGTTATTGAACAAACTTCGGTCAAAGTTATTATGTTAATATTATGTGTGGCGTGTAATGATGTGTCTGAACTATTCGATTTTAATGTTTCCAAGTTAGCGTTTCGTAAGCGTCCGATGAATGTCCGATGAATAACGTAAATAAATTAAAAAAAATTAATATTTTTTTTCCTCTATATGTCCGCTTCTTGTATCATCGTGCAGTCGGGAAAAAGGAGAGAAATTTGACTGAGCTTTCTATGGATGCTAGTAATTCAATTTAAAGGAAAAACGCATAAAGATATTTGTTTGATAAAGAATGTAATAAGAAATACATCAACACAAACGTTATGATATTTCTTAAGAAATATTTAAGAACCATATGAAACCAGACAAAAGCGATCACTATTTCATAATAATAACCAGTGCACATCAAAGAAACTCTTTATAACGGTATTTCTTTCTTCTGTAACGTTTAATCAAACTCTGCCATGTTATCACGCCATAAGTAATACAAATCTTAAAGTCTTATATGTTTGATTCACCCTCAATTATTTATGTTTTTGGGTCCGATCGCTTCAGTAAGAATTGTGTGAGCTATATTATGCAATCGGAATGTCACGTCTGGCCAGTGCAGGACTCAAACGAATGTGTTACATCGAGCGAAAGCGGAAACATTCGCAAGACAATGCAACGAAGCGAACGTAAATGAATATCAAACGATTGTTTCTGTTTTGCTGCTCACTCATGTCATGTTCCTACAACGGAGGTGAGCTAGACATTGCAAGGAAGGTCACCTTTTCTACCGTTTCTGATATCGGATATGCGGGAAGGCTTGTTTTTTTTGCGCACAGAAAGACAACGTACCCTTCCCATTCCAATGGCTATCGATTGCAACTCAACAAAATGCATAGAAATGATCCATTTCGGCGAGTCTGTGTAAGATCTTGTAATGCTTGTATTTAAACCACATCCTGTGTCACCGACAGCATCAGTGTCGTTTGTGAGCTTTTACCTTAGAGACAGAGATCGTGTTTTAAGAGTCACATCAAGCAAGGTCTACAATAATCTTCCAACCATGAATCTGCAGCAAGTGGTCCTAAGTCTCGGCGTGTTTACCACACTTCTTCGTGATCGGTGCTATGGTGATGATGATGCAGAACAGTGAGTCACCCACCGCCAGACGATAGGCTGGCCTTCTTGCCTTTGTTCGCCGTTCTAATCATTACCCCTTTTTTATCGGTAGCGTTCACATTAAACTTCACGTGCCCGAAATTATCAACCGACACGTCCACGTAAAGACGAAGTACATGCACGTGTACCATCCGAAAAAAGTCGTCCAAGAGATGCCGCCGTCGTTCGTCGACCAGCAACCCATCCCGATGGATCACGGCATGTGGATGCCATCCGGTGCCTTACCCTCTGGCCTCGTTTCTTCTCCTTCGTCGGCACTTTCGTCAGCCTCTTCCTCAGCAATGGCTGCCGCTGCAGCCGCAACCCTATCGTCAATGGTACAGGACAAACTGTCGACACAGCTAGCACAAGAACTAATGATGCGCTATCGCAATTTGGATGCATCCTCTGTTGGAGGTGGAGCCGATTTGCGTGATGCCACTGCTACTTCTGATGCTTCCGACTATCTGCGAGACTACTATCGCCAGCAGCGGAAGCTATCCGATCAGCTGATGCTACAGGAAGCGATGCAGTTGCCTAACTTTGCGCAAACCAAGTACTTATCCAATATGGGATACAACTGGGATAAGTCGTTTGGTGTCAAGTCGAGCGATGGTGAAAAGTCGAACCTGCTACCGAAAAAGTCCAAAAAGAAGAAGGCTTATGGTAATCTGTAGTTATTCTGTAGGAAGTTATCAGTTGCTAGTGGACAAAATCGTTGTTAAAGTTTTTAATTTGTTAAGCTGTTATTGTTTGTTATTGATGTGAGAAGTGATATTTAAATAAAATGTTGATGTATTCTAAAAACCTGCGACTACTTCTATTTAAATTAAAACTATTTCATTTAAATATTGTACATGTTACAGATTTTTACTTATAGAGCAAGTTTTGTATAATTTAATTTCATGAAGAGAAACTACCGAACAGAAAATGTTGGTGTTTTTTGCTCACTTCTTTATAATAACTTGTTTTTAATATTAGCTGTCAATTGTTTGCTAAATATAACCTCCATTTGCCAGAGAATGAAAATAGATTAGTTTAATTTGAATTAGGTACAAATTAAGCCTAAACCAATAAATATTTGATGCTAAAGGGTAGTATGAATAATTTAAATAGTAAATTTTTAAAAACTGTCATATCAGTAATATTATAAAATTATATAAAGTAGTAGTAGTAGTAGAACTAGTAGAAGAAATTTATTGGTATTAATTAAGATTTTTTTTTTTTTATTTGTTGATTAAATGTTAATGGGTTCGATATTTACACTCTAATTTTTAAAACAGACTTGTCATTCGTCTTCCACTAGTAATTTATTTTTCCCATTTGTTGGCAATTTACAAATTAAGAAAAAAATAGTTTAAAAAATTTAATGGTAAATGTTAGAATATATTAGTAATTAGTATATATTAGTTAGAATATATTAGTTTTTAGTAAAGTAAAACATGAAAAAAAGATAACAAAACGAAAAAAATATACCTAAACATAATGGTAGGTAAGTTGTATTTATTAATTTAGTTATCAATAAGACTGAACAGTGTACTTACAGACTGTTATCAAACCATTTAATTTACAATAATCTAACGTATGTAAACATCGCTCATTATACTAGTTTTGTAAGAAACCATCTAAACAAAACGAACAAATATTGTGAATTGTTCAACAAGTCAATGATAGGGCAAATAGCTTAATTATGTTTAATCCAAATTATGAGTACACAAAACACGAATAAATACATTAATAAATTAACTAACATGCTTGCAGGCAATGTGTGGTCCTCCTGGTTCTTACCCAGGTATTTAATTAAATGAAATACACTCAACAGAAATCATATGTTGCTGCAATTAAAACATTTGTACCATTAGCTACAGCTGATCAGCTGCAGCAGCACGGTTCGGTGCATACGATTTACCATCAGCTGATTGTCACGTTCAGGCTCTTATGCAATTTCAACTGCCTCCCTCATTACTCGCGGTGTCCATCCGAGTGTATCAAAATGCACCGACAAGTTATGCGTACGATCGTGCAGTGTCACGGTGAAGCATAAAAGGCACGAGCTGACGAATGTCAATGACTGTGGCCGGTTGTCACGGACTGGCGGGTTTTCTGTGCCTTCTTCGATCGTTTCTGTTTCACCCCGGGAAGGTCACGAACGCTTCCATCGACTAGGGAAGCATTACTATTAAAGTATGCAGCAATGAAAGTTTGTCATTGTCCGAAATTCAATTCCTGCCGCTCTCGTGAAAATTTATCTCCAGACAATTGTCTTAAATTTCTTCCCTAGTTGAAACTGTTTTGTTGCAGCGATTTCAATGTTTGCATCCCTACATGAGTATAAATGCAGCTTACCAAGCCAACGTTGTAGTCAAATCCATTCGATAAGCCGACAAGATCTGGACACCTGTGTCACAAGTGTCGTTTGCGAGATAAAGCGTCAGCAATTTTAAGGCTGCTTTCAACACCCATCCTGCAAGTGCCCGAAGATGAAACAGTTTTTGGTAGGTGGTTTAGTAAAAGTGTTCCAATATTCACATAAACATCACTCATTTCGTCTTTTATTTGCATACAGCCCATTGCGCTACTCTGGCTGATCGTTCTGTGCAGCGTGTTGGTGAGCATTGATTCAGCAATTGCCGGCGATCGGTTGGTTTTTCACGTCCCAATTAACTACAAAAACGTTCACATGACCAAGACACGTGTGAAACCGATCCATCATCGAACGTTCCAAAAAACGGATTACAAAGTATTGGGCTACAGTATGGACAAACACGCTCATCCGATGGAGCAGCAGATGTCTCCGATGGAGTATTTGGCAAAAATGCAGATTTTAAGGTAACAAAGCTATACTCTTCATGCATGAGACATGTCAACTCATTGCTATGAAAGTTTGTCATTGTCCGAAATTCAATTCCTGCCGCTCTCGTGAAAATTTATCTCCAGACAATTGTCTTAAATTTCTTCCCTAGTTGAAACTGTTTTGTTGCAGCGATTTCAATGTTTGCATCCCTACATGAGTATAAATGCAGCTTACCAAGCCAACGTTGTAGTCAAATCCATTCGATAAGCCGACAAGATCTGGACACCTGTGTCACAAGTGTCGTTTGCGAGATAAAGCGTCAGCAATTTTAAGGCTGCTTTCAACACCCATCCTGCAAGTGCCCGAAGATGAAACAGTTTTTGGTAGGTGGTTTAGTAAAAGTGTTCCAATATTCACATAAACATCACTCATTTCGTCTTTTATTTGCATACAGCCCATTGCGCTACTCTGGCTGATCGTTCTGTGCAGCGTGTTGGTGAGCATTGATTCAGCAATTGCCGGCGATCGGTTGGTTTTTCACGTCCCAATTAACTACAAAAACGTTCACATGACCAAGACACGTGTGAAACCGATCCATCATCGAACGTTCCAAAAAACGGATTACAAAGTATTGGGCTACAGTATGGACAAACACGCTCATCCGATGGAGCAGCAGATGTCTCCGATGGAGTATTTGGCAAAAATGCAGATTTTAAGGTAACAAAGCTATACTCTTCATGTATGAGACATGTCAACTAATTGCTACTTTCCATTACCAGAGGATGACTCTTGAAAAACACCTACACCTATCGGATCAGTAGCGTTGGGGATGAAGTTTTCCCTCTCAGCAGCATTTTAAGTGAAATTCCGTGAATTCATACACAATAATACATCTCTGCTAAACTAATGTTCCCTCCAATGTCACACTATTAGCTTCGAATGGCAAACCCGCAAATGAGATTAGTGTCAAACACAACGATTGAACGCACGGCCAACGACCAATCGATCGACTCCAGTAAGAGGCAGCCGTCCAGCCCGTCCCGCAAACGGAACTGGTACATCAGGACAAATGTTGTTTTCTCCATTTACTCTTGTTTCTAGGTGTGTAATTTGCTATTCTTATCCAGTATTAAGTGTTATCTTCTTATACAATTTATTGTTACGTGCATGTATGCAAAGAATACGTTTTGTAAAATATAATGCATTAAGTGTTTACTCTTTTTATAATTGATTTTCATAATACTATTTTAAATGCCTTGTTTTTGTCTTAATGTTTTGCTGTGTATGTGAGTGAAATAACAACAATTTGGCAACGAATTTAGAATCCAAAGATTAGATACGAGTAGATGTTGCAACAGACATACGGAATCCTAGAGCTTCAATCCGGAATTCATGAGCAGGGAACCCGAAATCTCAAATCAGAGAGTCCTATATACAGAAGCAGAAAATGGACATCCGAAATCGTAAAGTAGAGATCCAGCAAGCCAGTATCCGATAACAGAAAACCTGGGATCTAAAATTAAGGATCAGGAATTAGCAGAGATCCCAAGATCGCAAAATCAGAAATTCAAGTATCTGAAAGCAGTTGGAGATTGGAGATTTCTGCCGAAAAAAGAAATCGATGGTGTAGAATTTTTATTCTTTATTCTTAAATACCTCCCCGAACCTTTCTCTACGAACCTCTATCTAGCTCTGGACTAGTCTCTTCTGTAAGAGGTTCGCATGCGATCGATCTCTATCCTTTTTCTTTCAGGGGTTCCCTTCAGAGGGTTCTTTCTAAGTACGTGAGCGGAGGGGTGGGGGATAGGTCTGGTTATTCCTTCGTTTTTCGGGGCCCGCTACGAGCTCGCGGCTTCCTAGTCCGCCCACTTTCAGAGTTCTTGGGAAGTAACAGCTGATCTGTACGAGCTGTATCCTACGAGCTCGGGGCCCCCGCGGCCGCTCAGTCCGCGTACCGTTAAATCCGCCACTGTACATGCGCGTCTATACGTTTACTTAACGGCCGAGGTCGCTGCAATGGAATACTCGAAAAAAAAGCCAAGATAGTATCGTTATCCCTCAACAACATGGTTTCCTCCTTACGAGTTCCACTACGTCCAAGTTAATGTGTTACTCGTCCTTTATTTCCTCTCAGCTTGAATCAGTACCACAAGTCGACTCTCTCTACACTGACTTTAGACCGGATTTTGATCGAGTTTCCCATTCGCTACTCCTTGATAAATTGTTGCAGCTCGGAGTCAATAACCACATCGTCTCGTTGTTGCGTTGCTTTTTATCTGAACGCTCCTATTCGAACGAAGTGAAATCGAACCTTTCTACTCCTGTTTCGTCCTGATCTGGAGGATAGCAAGACAGCATCCTCAGTCCTCCGTTGATTGTGGTTTGTTCCTTTGTTATGCCGACGTTTTAAAAATATTCTTCTATTATACCATCATTAACCGACTGCTCTATCCTCCAGGATATTCTTGATCGCTTTTCACCCTGCTAAAATCGTAATTACCTTACCCTCTTTCCTTATAAGTGTAATACCATTTCCTTTAGTCAGTCTACTCTCCTGTTATGTACTTTTATGACACGGGCCTTACTTTTGTACACCATATCGATGCTTTGCTATGTAGCACGTGGAGAACAGCACGTATCTCATGTTTTCTCCGAATCTCTGAAGGTTCTGTTTTACTCATTGGCCAGGTCATTGGTGGAGTACTGCTCAGTGGTCTGGAAACCCTCTTCTAGGGTTCACCTTTGAACGTATCAAGCGACTGCAGAGATCTCCAACTTTGTCACTCATAAACTTTCAGGATACATGAACTCTTTTATGCCCTCTTAATTGTCCCCATTAGGCCCTCCGAAGCTGGTCACAAAAATCATTTACTTCGTGCTATGGGTAGTTTCAGGGGCGGCCCGGTGGTATATACGATAGTGGCGCTGGTCTTCACACGGCAGGACCGGGGTTCGAATCCCGGCGGACCGCCTCCCCGTACGCAGGACTGACTATCCAGCTACGGGTATAACTTAGTCACAGAAAGCTAGCAATTGCTAGAAGAAAGGAAGAAAGCATCTAAAATCCGAGAGTCCTGGTTCCGGGGTCCTTAAACTGGAATTAGACGTCTAGGATATAGGGCTCAAAAATTAGGCCTCCTTGTCCTTACTTAAACTACAGTTCTATCCTGCGGTAGACAACCTTGCCTCCAAAGCTTCGTGCTTTCTCGTTGTGCTTGCTCCGTTGTCTAATGTAAAGCTGTGTAAACACGAAACTTTAAAAGTATTGATCTTGGTCCAAAGAAGACGATCATTCAACCGTTTGTTTTTGTTGTTCTGAAATTTCTTATAGCAGTATGCCAATAAAACAAATAAACTGATACAATAAGATCAACTTATTCGGCTACGCTCTATTATCGTGACAGCAGTAGTACTAACCGCGCTTTGTCGAGGACGTTGTTCACGGCCATAAGTCACTGTACTGCAAGTGTCAAAACACTCGAAACACAAACCTACGTACATATTTCCGGACGGCGCACCGGAAATTACTAATCAAAGTCCGTTGTGCGTGCCTTACATACGCACATTACAGGTTCCAGAAACCTCCACCACCAACCGCCGATCGTCGGGCACATTCACCTTTTCACGATCAATCGCAGCCGATCGTTTGCGCCCGCCCGTTTTGCATGTGCGGTTGAAAATTGTTGCTAAACGATTATGTTATTTTGTTTTCGTTTGGCCGTACCCGATTCCTTCTCCGCCCGATACATACAATACATTGGGCCCGATTATGGTTTGCTCGATCAAATCGATCGCTCACACACGATTGTCACAAATCATTGTTGTACGGCAGAGGTTGTACGGCAGACATTCGGCAGACGCTTCCTGACGCTATGCTCCTGCGAAGCGTGAAGTGCATACGGTCGCCTTTCGGCACCAATGCACTTCCCGTCTACTTATCTTTGCCTTTCCTTAGCATAACCGGCATAACACACTCACACACGTTGCGATGACCGATTGGATGCACCTTTCTTAGGATTGCTGTGCAACCCTCTGTGCGTTACCTTTCGCTCTCACTAATGCACTGCTTTGCTAGTTTTCCGCACGACATTGAGGTAACATGCGATGCAAAAAAAAACCAACAGCAAGGTACAATAAATGCTCAACTTAAACACGAAATGAAAACGAGAGTTTCCGAGAAAATTAACGTCGGTGTTCGCGGGTAGGTGCGTGCAACAGACAAAGAAAAAAGCGAAAGGAGTTCGAGACTTTCTTGTCTTTGCACTTATCGTGCGTATCGATCAGCTCCTATTGTTGACGATTGATGCAGTAGTGTTAAGGACCTGTCATTTAAATGGATTTATAAACATTAGTAACCTATTTTAGATATGATAATTATTTAAATAAAATATTTATAGTAGAAAAATTGATTGGAAGCTCCTTTTCCAGAAATTATACTCTTCTCTAGACATTTCTAGACTCTGTTTAAATTTAAGTCTGTTTTCTCGATTATGTTCAATTAGAAATAGAATTTTTAGAGACATTTCAACATTCCAGACATCTTTTAAAAGACCTCTTCTTTTTGTGGGAAATCTCTAAGGACCTATAAAATCAAGTTCTATCTTAAAAATGTTCCATTTCATGTCCAGAGATGACTACAATACTGCAAATTCATCACGAAACCCCTGTTTCTTAAGCTCTTCTCTCATTACACTTACCGTTGGCCAAAAAATCACCAATCAATCGGTAGCAAATCTTTCTTTCCCTTACTTAAACCTCTTGAGCCGACGCTTCACACTAGAGATGTGTACACTGAGTAAGAGTGAGTGAGTGAGTTAAATACTGCAAGTGAAAGTATGGTTAGCATAACCGGCATAACACACTCACACACGTTGCGATGACCGATTGGATGCACCTTTCTTAGGATTGCTGTGCAACCCTCTGTGCGTTACCTTTCGCTCTCACTAATGCACTGCTTTGCTAGTTTTCCGCACGACATTGAGGTAACATGCGATGCAAAAAAAA